>BPLR01018481.1:0-70530 GCA_021605095.1 Caerostris extrusa | reverse complement strand
TTTATATTGCTTTTAATTATTATATTGTGAAAATAAAATGCATCGAAACTTAAAATGGAAATAAAACTAACCCCAATATAGCTTCTATTTCAGTTTTGAATTACTCAATCCCATGTTTCCTCCATAATAGATTTTTCTTTTAGCTGCCATTAGGAAAGAGGCAGTTGTCTTTGCTTTTAAAAATGAATTTTTAGATTAAAATCACTCAACTTCCTGATTCAAATAACAAATTGAATGCTAGAGCCTTGAGAAGTCCAATAGAAATGAGTAAATGTTCTGGCTCATGAATAATTTTACAAAAGATTCAAAATTTCTTCCCTTAAGCTAATCTCTTTATTTTGAAATTTTAGAACTGTAGGAAATAAAAGCTATAAACCAAAATAATGTAATGAAAAAATTAGAAATCTGAAATAATGGAAATAAAAAAAATAAAATGAAATAACAGGAAATAAAATCATCAAAATATAGCTTTTATTTAGTTTGAATCTCGATCTCAAGTTTGTCCTCTGGTATAGCAGGAATTTTTTTCCCATGCCAATGCAGCAAGAAAGGCCTGCTTTTAAACGAATTTTTAGATCAGGGAAAACTTTCTCATATGGAATGCTGAAATAATCACATCCATATAAAAAAAATCCTTATTTCTACTATACGCCATATGAAATATAAATATATGATGAATACCTTACAATGACATTCTAAAGATGTCTTCTTTAAAAATAACCCTCTTTTAAATTTTTTTTTGTGGTCATAGAAATAAAAAATAATGAACTAAATGCATCGCAAAGAAATAAACAATCAACTTAACGGATAGCTGCTTATTTGGGTTCTTGAACACTCTGAATCAGCTGGCTCAGGAACATGCCTTCTTCGCCACTGAAGTCACGCCATCAGGTGCTGAAGGCTCTTCCTTTAAACTTCTTTCTGGGATTAAAAATTGAGCGCTACGCCAATATCGCCAAATGAAAATTGCTCACCTTATACACCAACGAAGTGGAAACAGTAATGCAAAATATGCTCGAATGCTCACATGTATGCAGCATTCCAGCGGCTCTTATTTTCAAATTAATTTAAAATTTGAAACATCATTTATCTTAATGTTTGTAATGATCAGGTTTGTAATGTACCTATTCTATTTTACACACCATGTAGAAACAGTAAACAGCTGCTAATAATTCATGAAGCATAAAATTTCAAAACACTCTTCTTTTAAATTTTTTTAAAAAAAATAACAGTAAAAGAACATTTAAAATTTATTTTTCAATTGGTGCTAAATAATATGTTTTCAAAACATATAATCTGTTATGAAGCTAGTAACACAATCAAATTAAAGATAAAGGTGTAACACTTGAAATATCTCATAAAAAATACTGAAAACAGGGTGACAGATCTACAAAAAAAAAAAAAATAAATAAATAAATAAAAAAATACCGTTAAGATTAAAGAACCCAAAAAGTAACAAAAATATCAAAGCATTCCTACAGAAAAAAAAATACTTCTATGAAGACTCTTACAAAAAATAAATAAATAATCCTAAAATTTAAATAATAAATAAAATTACAGAAATGAAATATTCAACCTCAAAAAATTTTATCTCAAAAAAATTTTGTCCTCTTTTACCAAATTTCCCAATTTTTTATATATCACAATAATTAACATCATCAAAATATACCGAGTATTTAACGAAATTTAAACAAATTCAAATTCACTTCCAAATAAATTCCTCCATTAAACTCCAGTGAAACCATTACATAAATCACGTTTCAATGTTAAACGATGCAAAAAGAAAGAACGTCAAACTCAGAACCACACAATGAAAACAATTTTCAAAAACAGATCTTCTCGTGAATACAAAACGGCCTCTCAATCTCAGTACTCCAACCTTTTTACAACGTCGCTATTATTATTTTCTTCCCTTTTTTTATTGTATTCAATCCCGTGTTCCCGTCGATCGATGCTGAGGTTCAAATGAATTCTCCCTCTCCGATTGCTAACCCTTTGTTTGGCGGGAAACCACCACAAATGCGCCAAATACGCTTGTTTGTCGAGGGAGCATTTTTTCTCCCTGCTCACCTGAAGTGATGTGTACCTTTGATCAGAGTATGGTTCTACATGAGAGAAGTGGAAATGCTCCTCGAACTGACTGTGAAACTGACTCATCTTCATCTTCATCTTTAAAGGTGAGTTCTGGTTTATTCGTTTTTAGATAATTTAAATTGGCAACGCTGATTTCAGTACTGACAAGAGGAAGTTTGGCTTTGAATTTTACAGCCAAGTTTCAGGTTTCGTTTCTAGTGTTAGTGGGAGTTTAGGAGACCTACATTTCACAAGTACATCAATCATTGATTTTGGATTGTACTTTTTGGTTATATTCTCATGAAAAAACATCAATATTTTTTTATTGATGTTATTTTATAATAATAATATTATATATATTTTAATAATATTATTTTCATAATATCATAATATATATATATATATATATACTTTTATGTATCGATATTTTTTTTAATGTATGCAAAATATTTAAGTATTCCATATGCCTTTATTTAAACGTTTTATATGCCTTTATTTATTGTTTTACCCTCTATTTAAAAGAATTATTTCATCAAATATAATAATTTAATAAATATTATACTTTTTAATTAATATCAAATTATGTTAATTTACAAATAAACCAAAGATAAAATATTTAAAATGTATTAAATTTAATTTATTAATGTTCTGAAAAATTCTAAGATTTTCTATGTCAAAAAATACTTCAAATTTTAATATTTTTAATTTTTATTTTAACTTTCATACCAAAAAGTTGTTTAAATTAAATAAAAACCCACTAAAAGCTTTGTTTTTTTCCATTTTATTATTTGACAAATTTTTTTTAGATGAATAGATTCTGAAAATCAAATCTCAAATCAAAGTTATACATTTAGGTTTTTTAAACTGGTAATTTGCTTCGATATTTTTTATATTATGCAAATATTTAAGTATTCCACATATGCCTTTATTTAAACGTAGTTTTTAATTATTAATTTAACATAAACAATAGTGAGATAATTTAATACAAAATTAAAAACAGAGTTCATAAATTTACTGTTTGATTGTAACATCATTTGTGACGATTTCTTTATATTTATAGTTGCAATAAAATGTGCTTTGCATTTTTTGAGTTGATTAATTAAATTATATAATCAATAATAAAACTAATTTAGGATAATTAAAAATTATGTGTAAATAAACAGCACGAAACGATAAATGAACTAAACGATATTTTATTTGACATTTTTACTTCATAATGTTTTGCTGGTTTATTTAATGAGAAATGGTTTCTAAATTTCAATTAAAAAATTAAATATCTAAAATATACCAGAGGGATTTTTTTTGAAATTATTATTATTATTATCAAAAATAAAATTAGTTCAGGATTAATAAAAAAATTATATGTAAATAAGCAGCAGAAACGATTAATGAACTAGACGATATTTTATTTGACACTTTTACTTCATAGATGTTTTGCTAGTTTATTTAATGAGAATGAGAAATGGCTTCTAAATTTCAATTAAAACAATAATTAAGCATATGAAACATATCCGATGGATATTTTTTAAAAAAAATATTATCAAAATATTATTTTTCTAAATTATTATAAATTATAATTATTATAATTATATAATATTATTATCATTAAAAATAAAATTATTTTAGGATTAATAAGAAATGAGACTGAGAAATGTCTTTTAAATTTTAATTAAAACAATAATTAATTATCTGAAGTATATCAAGAGACTTTTTTTTTTTGAAAATACTTTGCAAAATATAATAATTAAATTTTCGTTTTGAATATTGAAAGGTAAAATTATTTAAAAATTATAACAAAACTGTAATAAGTTTTCTGATTTTTTACATGCAATCTTCTAATTTATGGAGTTTAATTTTTATTATTTATTAAATATAATAAATATACTATAATAAAAACCAATTTGCTTAAATGAAAAAATATGTTAAACTAATTTTTAAAAAATATTTTTAATATAAATCCTTATTTTTTTTTCGTTTTAACATGATATATCTTATTGGTGATATTTAAATACAAAACTAAATTATAATTTTACTTAATTGATTTATTTGTAATATAAACATAAAAAATTAATATATTAATTTAAATATTAAATGCAAAATTGCAATAATATTTTCAGAAATAATTTATTGAAATTTTATTGTTTCCTTTCATTAGTAGTTTTGATATTCAGTTTCTCATTTGTGGAAACAAATCCCTAAAACAAAGACATATATAATATCATAAGTAATATTATATTTCTTTAAATATGATCTAAGTAATGTAATATATAATATATATTTAAAAAGGACTATGTAATATAATATATATTGAAAAAAAAAAGGAATATAAGAAATAATGTTAGAAGTAGTATAGTAAGAGTATTATATTGTAAAAAAAGAAATATGATAAGTAATGTTATAAGTAATATTGTCTTGCAAAGAAAGAGATGTTATACTTTTTAATTAATATAAAATTACATTAATTTATAAATAAACAAGTTATAAAATGTTTAAATTGTAGAAACATTTTTTGTTCTGAAAAAATTCAAAATTTTCTGTGGAAAAAAATTCTTCGAATTGTAAAATTTCTTATTGTTATTTTGACTTCTTTGGGAAAAAAATTGTTTAAAAATTAAATAAAAACAAACTAAAAGGGTTTTTTTTTCCACTTTTTTTTTCTTTGCCAAAATTTTTAGAAAAATAAATATTGAAAATAAAAATTAATAAATTTTCTTATAGTAAAAGTAAAATTTGTCAACAAACATCATTGTTAACATCATTTTTATTTTATTTTTTGAGTTATATGTGTTTCTTGAATGATAATTTAGATTTTGTTTTGTTTAAAACTACAATTGCTGTTTCCCCTAAGCTTTTTAATTTTAGATTGACTCCAATGCAAATTAGGGACTTTTAAAAAAAAAAACGAGGGCAGCTTACGAAGGGTGCAAGGGTATTACAATAAGCCCGCACGTAATCCCTATAAATCCCTAACTTTAAAACATTGTGAATGAAAGGGAGAAGTTTCCTCCACCACCTTTTTTCCTCTTCGATCACGTGACGGCAGACACCTGACCTTTTGTAATAGAAGTCAAATAGAAAGGCAGAGAAATTCACGAGTGTGTTAATTCCCATTCATAAGTCGGCTTAGTAAATTCATTTACATTTGTATGTATATTTTTAGAAAAATAATTGTATACAATTGAATACTTTAAGTATAAAATTTTCTAATTATTCGTATTTGTTTAAATATTTATAGTGACATTTATGTTCATACTCTCATTTTATGTTGCACTTTAATGTAAATTGTATATATATTATGTCATATTAATTAATGTATAATATGTTATAATAATGTATATTACATAAGAAAATCTTATTTGAATTATATTTATATAGTATTTCATAAGTTAAATTAAAAGCTTTTGATAAAATGTATTAATATATTATGTATTATATAATGCAAATTGTAATGTGTATTATTAAGTTATATTAATTATTGTATATTATGTTGTATTAATGTTATAACGATGTATATTTTACTATTACTATTACTATTTTTACTATATTCTATTTGAATTATATTTATATAATATTTCATAAGTTAACTTATAAGCTTTTTGAAATAATGTATTAATATATTATGTATTATATCATTCTTTTTAATGTAGAATTGTGATGCATATTATTATGTAACATTATGCTATATTAATGTATATTATATAATCGAATCTTATAATATATGAATATATTTATATAGTACTTCATAAGTTAAGTTAAAGCTTTTTTGATAGAAATCTATTAATATATTATGTATTACATATTTTTAATGTAAATTTTCATTTATCTTATTATGTTATATTAATTTATATATACTATTTTAATTATATTTATAAAAAGTATTTCATAAGTTAACTTAACAGCTTTTGGATAGAAATGTATTTAATACATTATGTATTATATATTTCTTTGAATATAAATTGCCATATATATTTATTATATTTTTATTAATGTATATTATATAAGCGAATCTTATACTATTTTAATTATATTTATAGTATTCCATACGTTAACTTAAAATCTTCTGATAAAATGTATTAATATATTATTTATTATATATTTTTAATGTAAATTGTACGCATATTATTATGTTATATTAATGTATATTATATAAACAAATCTTATACTATTTCAATTACATTTATATAGTATTTCATAAGTTAACTTAAAATCTTTTGATAGAAATATATTTATATAATTAGTCCTAAAATATCGAATTCAAATATTTATATCTAATAATTTGTAAAAATTACTCCTATTTTGAATAAATAATAATGGTTTAAAGTTTTAAAATAATATTTTAGTTATGAAATGATTAAATTGTAAAAAATTACTTTCAAATTGTTGTTGATGCTTCTTTACCAAAAATGCTAGGAATATTAAAGTTCAAAAAATGTAACAATCTTTGAAATGAATGTTTATTTTATTTATTTAAAAAGAATTAATTTGTATGATTATTAGTGAATGATTCAGAATTTTATTTCTTTGATTATTATTTTAATTTCTGAAAAATTCCATTATTTCTGAACTCCAGTTTAAAAACATATTTTTTATTGTACTTGAAATTGTTATTCCTTCTAAAATCTATCCAAATTTAAAATAAACGAGAAAAAAAAACAATTAAAAAAGATTAAATTTTCAAAATGGTGTAATTTTTTTTTTATATCAGGATTTGTTTTTTTCATGTCAGAATTTTTTTTTTTTAATTTACTTTTTTTAAATTTTTGTTTCTTTGATGGAGTATGTGTTACTTTTTATTATTAATTAGATTAATAATAAAAAATACATTCCACCTTTTAATTATATAATGCGTATGTTATAAAAAAATATCTGAATTTTAAAAAATTTATGTTTTAATATAGTTTAACGCAAGAATAATGTTTGAATTTATGTATTACAAATAAAGTTTTCTCTCATGTTGAAAATAAAATATTTAAAATAAATAACTTATTTAGAAAAGACATAAACGATTAAATAAAATGATTATATAATAAATGATTTAAACGTTATTGGATATAGAGGGTTAAATTGCAAAGAACTAGAATGTAGTATACAAAAAATTAATAAAATAAGAAAATTGATGTTACCTCGATGATTGCAAATTAACATTTATAAAAAACATTTTTATTTATTGTTAATCGTATCTTTTAGTTGAAAAACTCTTAAATAAACGCTCTAAAAGAATGTAATGAAATGATTTATCAAATATATAAAGAGAGTACTATAGAGCAGTAAATGGATATATTTCGAAGGATATTATCTAATGAGGATTGTAATTGCATAAAGAAATGCTTTAAAAATATATATAGATACGATGATAATTCATGAAGAAATGTAATATAGTATGTCCAAAAAGTAATAGTTATTGTGTATCAGAATAATTGTTTTTCTGTTGCAAAATACTAATTATTTTTTAACTTGTTTTCCCATATGTAGCTAGTATATATATATATATATATATATACATATATATACTAGAAGAACCAGGCATACGTTGTCCTGCCAAACAAAAATGCAATGTATAATATAACATATCGCTAATATATTCTACTTGTTCTAATTAAGGAGTAATTAATATGAACATACTAAATTTCATGGACATCGTTTGAACGGTAAATTTCATCACAATCGGTCAAGCAGTCTAGCAGCGATTCAGTGACAAACACACGCACAGCAGAACCCGATTGCAGCTCCACCTATCAGACCCAATTGTGAATCTGGAAAACCATCCCAGAACCCACTCAAAGACAGACAAAAATTTCTTCAAAATCGGTCCATCCCTCTTTGGATAAGTTCAGTGACAAACACATGTACAGAAGATATATATACACACAGTGATGACACATGTACAGTATATATATATATATATATAATTATTTCCTTTATTTATTATAATTTTAACTCATTAAATAAAAAATTAGAAAAAAATTAATTTTTTAGTTGTAAGATATTGGTTTTTTCTAATGCGGGTAATCAACACTTTTCACCTCAACTTGTGCACACGCTAAGAGTGTTGATGTGACTACCATTCCACAGAAATTCAGAACTAACATTCCAGAAATGAAATTTAGGTCCTTGCACCTTATAAGACTTAAAGAAGGTGATTTTCTGACTTAATAATATATAGATGATACCTTGTATAACGCGAGAGTAATTTTTTGGTTGAATTTGCTTGTGAGGTTTCAAATTAAGGTCCTTTTCTTACTAATGGTACTGCGGTAGTGTAATCAACTATCGAGCAAAATGGACTTTGGTGGGAATTCGCTGGTGTTGTTTGTTACAGTGCTACTTTTGGAAATGTGGAGACTCAATGGTGATTGTGATAATGTGTACGATAATATGTATAATAACATGTGCAACAGTAGTATGCGTGTATAATAGTAGTATAATAGTTGTATAATAGTGTATAATAGTTTTTTACCATACAACACGCAAATATAGTTCAGCAAAAAAAAAAAAAAAAAAAAAAGCGCATACATTAAGATAACGCTATCCTTTCATCGTCTACCAATTAGATGCTATTGTGTTATTGGAAATCAAAACACATGAGTCCACAATACAAAAAAAATTGTATTTAAAATGATTAAATCTATTACATTACATGACACATATAATTATTTTTTTTATTAGAAGTTAAATCAACAAGTAATATAAAAAAAAAAAATTTTAAGTCAATTCCTTCATTTTTTTTTACTCTGTTGCAGAAAGTCCTTTATAAAAGATTTTTTCATTCATTTTTTTAAGTTTTCTGGTGCCATCTATTGGTAGATATATGCACCTTAAATCTAAAAAAACCTAAAACTAATTAATTAAATTTAATTAATGAATTAATATTTGAGAAAACTGTATTAACATCAAGTGTCATCCACTTCAAGTTCAAAAAAATGCATTTGAACGTAAGTGGATGAATAAAAAGTATTTTATTAACGATTGAAAATTTGAACAAGATATATATAGGGAGAGTGTGAGCTAATAGAAGGAATTGAAAAATACTGTAAAAAAAACTTATTAAAGTATTTTACGAAAGATTATCAAAATATATGATTTTATTCGTGTATTTTTTAAAATACAGGTATTTCACTGTACTGTATTTCTTATGGATATAAAAAATTACCATTACACAGACATCTATAAAACAGACTGTTAACTAATTAATTCCCTGGCACTACAATCCATGTTGGGCCATGACCATCTGTCTCCTGGCAGATTCCAGAAACAGGAGTTGTTTTTATTTCACAGGGGAAGGGTGTTAGCCCTACGCCCAATGCTCTGCAGTCATATTAGACCGGGGCCTGAGTATCGGGTACTGAGTATCTGATTACCACAAGTATCGGGCTTCGAATCTTGGTGATGCCATGAATGTTTGTAGTGGTTCGAAATCCACTTTAAGCCGTAGGTCCCAGTCTCATAGAGTAGAGCGTCACAGAGTTCAATTAGACTTATTCTCACCCATATCATTCCCAAACTGTAAAGGGAAACAGTTAGGCCCAGTGATATGGTGTGGTGTAGTAGTAGTAACAGTCATATTAAACCAGAACTTACGACTTAAAGCGGATTACCAACTACTACAAACATCCATGGCACCACCGGGACTCGAAGACAAAACCTTTGGCACAGAACGTTAATCTCTCGACTTTCCGGACCCGATATAGAATATTAGCAAATATTTATCATTTTTTAAACAATTGAATTCTAAAACAAATAGGAGTAAAAATTCATTTTAATTTAGAATATATTTTTATAAAAAATGGCAAAATACCAATAAGATGCTATTTTTTGGTATTTGTAATATTTTGAGCTATTAGTGCCACTACTATATTTTAATAAATTACTCAATATTTTATTTCAATTGCTTATGATTATTTAAATATAAAACGTAACAGTTAATAACTAAAAATCTTTCTTAAAAATTATTCTATCTTTTTCTAAAAATAATAATAAAAAAAAAAATCATTTTTTTCTTATTTTGTATAGAATTCAGTTCACAAAAAAAAATCAAAACATTCTGACATTTTTCTATCGAATAAAAGTAATTTAGTTCCCATCCGAGAACAAAGAATGCTCTTCCACCCAAAAAGAATTATTTCTCCTTTTCTGGACAATAAATTCTAGGAAATATGTCTTCTGCGAACAGTCAATATTTTCTTTGAAATTTTGTTGGCAGTTTCATTTGCCAAATCAAAGTTCAATCTAAACAGATAGATGCTCCATTCCTATGGAAAGAATCTAAAAATAGGAACAATATATTAAAAATTTGATTTCTGGAAAAATATTTAAAAAAGCTTTCAGTGCAACGAAATATACTTCATCGAAGATTTATTTAATATATTTGAAGAAAACAACTAGAATCTGAAATGAAAGTTTATTTACTCTTTAACAAAATATGCAGTTTTATATCGAATGCATTAAATAATAATAATAATAATAATAATGGCCTGAATGGTCGAGTGGTTAGAGTTCTGGCACTTGGAACTACAGGTTTTGGATTCGAGTCCCGGCAGTGCCTTGACTATTTGTAGCTGTTCGGAATCCACTTTAATCCGTAGGTCGCCGTCCAATAGGATCGTAGAGCGTTGCGAGGGTATTCCGCGTCTATAGCTTATCTTCAAGCTACATCCACCTTCCTGGTAGTGCTTGCTAAGTGAGTAACGTCGGTGCAGCGCTTGCCTTAAGGCATCGAAGACAATTGTCTAAATGTTGGCCAGCTGCATTAGAACAAAAATAATAATAATAAAAAAGGTAAAAAAATCCGATTTATTTAAAAAACAACAACACATATCACTCCGATTAACTGCAAATTCGGCTTGGAAAAAATGTTTTATAATTGCTTATTTTTTTACAACTATAAAACTGCAAGAACGTCCCCTGTAACGATCAGGAGAGATAGTCAGTAGGCCTCGAGACTCTCCCCAAAAGGAAGTACAGCACTGATAAAATGATAAAATACCAATAAGCTGTTATTTTTCAAAATACCAATAAGCTACTAATTTTTCGTATCTGTAATATTTTGAGCAATTAGCTATAGCTAGATTGCTACATTTTAATAAATTCCTGGATATTTTAACTCAATTGTTTATGATTGTTTAAATATAAATTTAACACTTTAGAAGCTAAGAAATCTATTCTGTCTTTTTACTGATGACAAAACAAAATCATCTTTCTGTCATTTTGTATGACATTCAGTTCACAAAAAAAAATCAAAACATTCTGACATTTTTCTATCGAATAAAAGTAATTTAGTTCCCCTCCGAGAACAAAGAATTCTTTTCTCCTTTTCAGGACAATAAATTCTAGGAAATACGTCGTCTGCGAACAGTCAATATTTTCCTTGAAATTTTGTTGGCAGTTCTATTTTGCCGATTCAAAACAGATAGCTGCTCCATTCATATTGAAGGAATCTAAAAATAGGAACAATATATTAAACATTTGTTTTCTAGAAAACATTTAAAAAACTTTCAGCGAAGGAAATATACTTCCTCGAAGATTTATTTATTATATTTGAAAAAAATAACTAGAATCTGAAATGAATATGTGTTTTATCTTGAAGAAAATATGCGGTTTTGATATCATTTGCATTGAATAAATAAACGTAAAGAAATTCGTTGTTATTTTAAAAAACTGCAATGCATATCACTCAGATTAAATGCTTTATAATTGATTATTTTTTAATAAATAATCTTGAAGTAATTTTTTATATTTATCCAAAATTAACAGAGAGATATTCAATTAAGGGTAATCGATATTCAACATTACAATCGAAAAGAAATCTTCGAAAACTTATGATTGTGTTTAAACAAGATTGTTTAAAAGAAAATCTTGCATGCATTACAATTATCACTTTTATGTGTAAGTTAATGCAAAAACCTATAATTTGTAGCCTAATAAATCATACCTACGCCAAAATTAAAAATATTTCATAAAATCTACCATAAGTAAAACCGTGCAAAAAGAAAACAAATACTTTGTCTGTGACATTTGTATTTTAATACATATACCTAACTAAAAAAAAAAAAAGCAAACATTAAAATTTAAAAATTTGCACATTTATTGAGAATCAAATAAAATTTATTAACATTTCTCTAAATCTAATTTTATTTCAAAAGTGACCATAAAATACAACACAATAGACTTTTTAAGAACATTTATTGCGTTACATTTTTGAAAGCACAGTATGCAAACTTGCAATATTTCAGGCGCCTGAATGGCTGAGTGTCTAACGCTCTTGGCAACTGGCAACTGGCGTACCGATTACGGAGTACCAACTGGGAAATACCCCTAAAACCTCCTCATCTTAATTGATAAATATGCTTTAAATTTTAATTGGCTGCTTAATTAGATTAGTATAGATAATAAGATAAAATTTCTAAAAATTCAAGTTAAATGGTACTCAAAAAAAAAGATAAAAATACTAATAATAAATAAAAAGTAAGATACAAAATAAATGAAATTAAAGTTAAATTTAAATTCAGTACAATTAGGGACCAGTTGTCGATGCCAAAATATTAAAAGTAAACAGAGTTATGATAACTCATTGAACCAAGTGAACAGGGATTATGCTGAACGGTGAGAGCAGTTGTAGGTTGATGCTGAAAAGTAAATGATTAGTCCACACACAAAAAAAAAAAAAGGCCACAATCAGGACCGTATTTTATATTTTTCATTTTATATTTTTTATTTTTATTTTATTTGGTTTTTCTTCCATCCTTTTTATTTTCCTAACAAAAAAAAGTGGTAAAAAAGCGTACAATAAAAACCTAACTATTCACTAGCCGTTAAGAAAGGATTGAGGTGCACATCGTAGCAAAAATATAAAAATAGTGAATTGAGCCGAGTGCCGGATTCGAACCCTCAACCTTACGGTCGGGAGTCCGTCACCTTACCTCTGCGCCAATTCGTTTTGTTTACAAAATAGAGCCGCGAAACTTTTAAAGCCAAACGACTCCTCAGATGCACAGTGACTAACGCTCTTTCGCTCGGTGCCACAGGGTTCGAGTACTGGCAGTGTAATGGATGTTTGTAGTGGTTCGGAATCCAATTTAAAATGTAGTTTCCTGTCTAATGCGACTATAGAATGTTGAGCGTAGGTCCGACAACCCTACCCTGGCAAAAGAAAATATCTCTTGTCCCGAAATCTGTCACTAGGTAGATGCCGCTTTATAGGGCTGTTGCGCCAATGAAGAAGAAAGAACCTTAATATTTGTTCCTTTCTTGAAACATTAAATCTCTTTGTTTAAAATGTAAGGGGGAAAGGAATATTTTTATTAGTTGTATCGTAGGTCTTCATACCTTAGGTCCCCGTCTGATATCATATTAGAGTTGTCTTGAGATTGTTTTCAGACTTCGTGGTTCCCCACTAAAGTGAAGCTGAATATTACCCATAACTATGGACCAATCACCTGCTACTGGGTCTATTGGACCTGGTGTATGTTTTCCTATACCAGGGGGATTAGTAACAACAACAACACAATATTTTTTTGTCCTAAAAATCATCTATTGTGGAAATATTATATTCTGATTACATTGTTGGTGATTACAATTTAAATCTTAAAACAAGTAATATAAATTTTTTTTTAATTCAATTCCTATTTTTTTTTTCACTATAATGCAGAAAAACCTTTATAAGTAAAGTTGATATTTTCCTCTTATATCTAGCGCCATCTATTGGTAGGTACATGCAACTAAAATTAATGCAATTAAAATTAATGAATTAAATTTAATTACTGAATTATTATTTGAAAAACTGTAATTAACATTCAGTGTCATCCACTACAAGTTTAAAAATATTTTTTAACTTGAGTGGATGGATAAAAAAGTATTTTATGAACGATTGAAAATTTGAACAAGATATATATAACGAGTGTGTGAACTAATAGTAGGAATTGAATAAACATTTAAATATTAAGTTACACATTTAAATTAGGTTACTCAGTCATCGGATGAAAAATTTTTCTGAAACCTAAAAAAGATGGAGTTTTAGATACAAAAGCTTTGGTTAAACTTAAAAGATAGAAGTTTTCCATTAAAAATATTTTTTAATATATGATTTTTTTTTTATTTAAAACGTCTAGTTTAAAAGTAGATAGATAAATTTTTCTTTGCAATATGAGATGGCTTATCTTAAGCTTTTTTTGATAGAGAACGGTAAAACTTTTGAATCAAATACTTCAGACTTAAATCTAAAAAGCAAAGAAAAAAATCTTTTCTTTTTGCAGCTGCTTTCGTTTCCCTTTATTTTGAATGCTCTACTACGCTAGTGTTCAAGTGATAGCATGCTACATTCTAGAAATTTTGTAGAAAGTATTGAATAAAAATTCAAACATTACATAGATATACAGAAATCATGTCAGAACTAAACAAAAAAGTTCGAAACATGTATTGAATAAAAAACTTGACATCCACAATATTTATGTAAAGGTTTGGTTATAAAGCTCTTGTTATATGACTAATCCAGTGTTCTACCATGCGGAATGGACATCCCATGAGTAATCTCATGGATGGAAGAAAGGAGGCAGCTTCTGACATTTTACGGGGTAGGGTGCCAACTTTATATCAACGGGATGACAGTCATATAGACAGGGTCCTACGGCTTAACGTGAATTCCGAACCACTGCAAACATCCATGGCACCACCGTGACTCGAACCCGAAATCTGTGGCACGAAGCAGCAGAACGTTAGTCACTCGGCCATCAGGTCCTCCAATCGCTAAAATATATACTTTAATCCCCAACTCGTGGCTCAATGGCAATATGCCGCTGATGAGCATTAGGAATGAGATTTAATCCGATGGAGTTTTGTTGTAGAAACTATTTCAAAAACGTGGAGACTCGATGGCGTTTAGGAAGGTCAAAATCTTGTCTCATTAGTCAGACTATCCTGGTGGGAATTTTTAGGGTTTTTCTCCCAGTCTATAAGCAAATGCCCAGTCTATAAAGAGCAGTTCCTCAAAAAAAGTCTCCAGTAAGGAACTGCCCTCCTTCTTCAGCAGCGTCACGGAACCAAGTAGAACCTCCGGGTGCCCCCATCACAGCAGAAGCTGCCCTCCTTTCTCTCCCTTCCATGAATCCAACACGGGTTCTTAGACTTGGACTAAATGTTGCTGTCTACCAAGTGGGATACTAACCACATACATAAATTCAGAATAATCTACTCAACTACCAAGTTGCCAATTAATCACATTAGAAACTGCAGACAAAATAAGTTTAAGCCAATTAAATTTCCTGTTGGTGTATGTTTATCGGTTTTCTTCGTGTCCTTCAAATATCTTTGTGACCTGTTTCCAAGTTTATCTGAAATTAAAGAGAAAGGAAGGTGTACTTGTAAGACCAAACATAAATAAACTGATGAAAGATAAAAAATTGGGAGAGTAAAATGGAAAAGAAACAAAAAAACAAAAGCAATACTTTCAAAATAGTTTGTCACTTGCTGTCTCAGAAACAAGAAGAACCCAAACTATAAGTATGTTATAGAAGTTAAGACAACTTTAAGATTTCAAGATGAAAGTTCATTTTCTCCATTGACAGGACTATTTTCCTAAAAATTTAAGTACAGTTAATAAAGTGGTAGGAGTTTTCATGATTTTCTCCCCATACGACACGCAAATGCGGGAGAGTTGCCCCGTAAATGTCCTCCCGGATGGCATTGCACTCCTTCTTCAGCGGCTCGGAGTTAAGTCAGATTTATACCTACGAATGCTCATCACAAAAATAAATTGTCTCTTTCCCTCCATCCATGAGCAGATTACTCATGAGATACGTCCCGTCCCTCACAATATGACACTGAGGATTAGGCACAACAACTACTTTAACATACTAAATTGCTAAATTAACTTTTACCCTTTAAAAATTAATTCGGTTTCATTATTTAAACAAAGAGCATTGTTAGATGCATCATTCAAATTCACCAGCCAAAAATCCATTTTCATTATCATAAACAGTCAAATAACCGTTGAGAAAAAAAAGTAAACGCAAGATAAACAAAAAATTTAACATTCATTATTTAAAACAAACAGCATTGTTAGATGCATCATTCAAATTCACTCAGCCCAAAAATCCATTTCATTATCATAAACAGTCAAATAACCGTTGAGAAAAAAAGTAAACGCAAAAAGATAAACAAAAAATTTAACATTTCGTTATTGCTGAATGCAATTTCATTGCCGAAGTAACAAGCACGAATTTCCAAATTAAATCATATGGTTCAATTCTCTGGCGGCTTTGTTGTAGTTGTAGTAAAATGAGGAGGCTTGATGGCGTTTCTAATGTTCAGCATCTTGCCTCGTGAGTCGGACTATCTGGTAGGTAGCGTCCTTCTTCAGCAACACGCCTTAGGGCAGATTTCTACCTATGAGTACTTCATCACAACAGAAACTGTACTTTTCCATCCATCAATGAGTAGATTACTTATGTGATGTCCGTCCCACTGCAGGACACTGAATATTAGTACAAAGCACACAGCACAAATTTCAACCTTTGAAAATTAATTCAGTTCCTTATTTAAGTAAACAATATTGTTAGATGCATCATTCAAATTCACTCAGCGCAAAATTCATTTCAGTAGAACAAACAATCAAATAACCGTTGAGCAAAAATAAACGCAAAAGATAAACAAACAATTTAACACTCCTTTATTGCTGAATGCAATTTCATTACTAAAGTAACATGGAACCAATTCAGACTTCTGCCTACGGGGGTGGCCAATTGGCCTTTTGCCTTTGATACCGAACCCAGTCTGTGGCATGGATGTTTGTTAGTGATTCGGAATCCACTTTAAAATGTAGGCCGGACTGTTTAGCCTAGTGTGGACAAAACGACTGTAGAGCGATATACCAAACCAAACCAATCAACCTACGGCTGCTCTATCACTACAGCAACCGTACCTTTCCCTCCAACCATGAGCAGATTACTCATAAGATATCCATCCCGCACTGCAGGACACTGTAGATTAGACACAACAACAACTACTTTAATTTACTATACTGTTAAAATAACTTTTTAACCTTTAAATCAATTCAGTTCTAATTCATAGTTCAGTTCTTAATTCATATTTAAACAAACAATATTGTTAGCTGCACCATTCAAACTCACTCTCCGCAAAATTCATTTCATTATTATCACACACAGCCAAATAAGCGTTGAGCAAAAAATAAATGCAAAAGATAAACAAGCAATTTAACACCTCATTATTGCTGAATGCAATTTCATTGCCGAAGTAACACGCGCGAATTTCCGAATTAAAGCGCGCGTCGCTGGCTTTCAAAGCTCGCTTTAGCGCCCGAGGAAAAGCAGGCACAAAAGAAAAGCCAGGTTTAATTCATCCGAAAGGTCGTTTCGGCTCATTAGTGGAAAAATTTTATGAACCAGCGGCCAATTAAAATAGTTTTCGAAAGGGCTGGTTCATGCGGAAGATGCATTGTTTGTTTAGTTATTTTTTAATAACTTGTCTCAAAAAATTATTCCAATTTTCCAATTTTTTTAAAAAAGAGAGGAAATACAATGGTGGGGTTATTTTAATAACCATACTTCTCAAAAGGGATTGTTAGCGATATTAATGGTTATGATATTTTTTAATAAGGATGATAACCTGAATTGTAAAAATATATTTTTTTATTTTAAAATAAATTTTTGTTAATTCTCGAAAGGTTTATAAAGATGAATTGAAATAAAATTTGATTCGAACTACTATTTTATATCTAAGTAGTTAACTCAGCTAATAAGTTGTTTGTTAATTATAATAAATGTAGGAATTTCAACTCGTGTCCCAGTGGTAACGTGCACAGCTAACGTGTGTAATGTGTTGGAATCTGCAGTTCGAATTGAGAATTGCAGTCACTGGTAAGTGAGAATTTATCTATATAACACATAAATGCAAGCCAGTTTTTCTTTAAAAGTGCTTCTCAGAAAATAATATACATTCCTCATTCCTGTCAGTGGACTATTTGTGGAAAACTAGGCTCACCGATGTTGAGCAAAAAAAAAAAAAAAGGTAGTAGAGTTAATTTTAAGCAATATATTTTGTATTTAAAAAACGAAAGTAAATATATAGTATATTTAAAATTAATTTTACTTTTATAAATAGCTATACATCATTTTTCTTGATAAAATTATAACTATACCTTAATTTTTAATAATATTTTCTCAATAAATAACATTTTCTTAATAATTAAAATATTTTACGCGTTACCAACAATACAATTAAACAATATCCCATAAAAGTAAGCGATAAAAATCAAATTACCTCTCCAAATAGCAAAAAAACCTGTTAAAATTGTCACTAAAATCTTCATACATGAGTAGCTTTTGAAGAAAGCATAAAAGTATTTAAGCATAAATAAAAAAAAAAAAAAATTGCACATCATTATTTAAAAGAGAATCTTGCGCATGCGTTACGCAATTTGTGTTGTTATTGTTGCAGTTAAAATGCAAATCAAATTTCCTGCCTTAGAAAAGGTAGGAAATGGTGCTAACATTCGAACTTAATGAAGTTAAGATGAAATAAAAAAATCTTACGATGAAATTGAAAATAATGTTAGAAAAAGTCAGTCTACTGTCCAAATTTTATGCAAAACAAACGGACATACACTCAAGAGCCAAAACATTATGACCACCTGTCAATAACGAGTTGGCCCACTTTTTGGCGCGCAACACAGCCTCAACCCGCCTTGGCATGGATTAATACCACCACTTATTACCAGTTAAATACCACTTCCACCTGATCACGTGCCTTCCACGTCATCCAGGCGAGTTCATTGCAAAATGTAGGGGTGGTCATAATGTTTTGGCTCTTGAGTGTATTTTTAAGAAACCTCGTCGTGGATGACAAAGGATTTTGATTGATTTAGAGGCTCGAGCAATGACGAGGAAAGTGAGATTAAATCTAAAATTGTCCACTCATGAATTAACGCCAATGTTGCACCGATAATTTGTAAGAATGTATTGCGGAAACAATTCAAAAAAATCTTCCTATCTGAATATTTTCATTGCAAAATTCTTCAAAGAATGCCACTCTTATCAGAATTACATAAAATTAGGCAAAAAAGCTGTAATTTGCAAGTGAATATATCCGTAAATAAGGGACCCGATGCCCGAGTGGCTAGCGCTTGGCCCACCTCGGTACCACAGCTTTCGAGTTCGAGTCCCGGAATGCTATGGATACTTGTAGTGGTTCGGTATCCCCTTTAAATCATAAGTCCCCGATTAATAGGATTGTAGAGCGCTGTAGGGGTCTCGCATCCGCAGCATTCTTCAAGCTGCATGTGTCTCCTGGGTAGTGCTAAGTGCGTTGCAGTTATGGCATAAAGATTAACTGTCTCTGTATTGCCCTCTGCATTAGAACAACAACAACCTCCATAATTTTTTTTAATTTTTGGAAAACTGTCTGATATGAGTATATATAATGTTTTCGGAAGCTACGGTGTGATAAAATTTGGCTGAGAAGTATTGAAAATTGAAAATCATAAATATATTTCTAATAGTGGAGTAAAATGAAGGAACAGGTCGTGGCATTTGGATCAATATCGGCTGCTGGAGTTTAATTAATCTTCATTGGATGTATCAGGGAATGTTTCAAATACTTGGCTATTACATGATAATGTGCAGACATCTGCCGATAGTTTACAGCTTGTAAGCCAATGGACCTTCTGGCATGACAAGGATCCAAAGCAGACAGTGAATATTGTGAAAAAATGACTCCTTTACAAAATATGTGTGCAGCTCCAAACTCCTACTTACTCATCGGATTGAATCACATAAAATACATATGGAATGAATGTTACAGAATATAGATAAAGTTTCCTTAAAAAATGAATTGTTGCAAGTGTGGCCTGAAATTACACCAGTTATCACACAAAATAGTATTGTTTCAATGCTTAGGAGATTACATGCCATCAATAATCCATAAAGTCAAGTTTTACGATATTAAATTATTTTCAATTATGTAAGTTATGCTACTTTTTCCTTTTCCTTGATGTGTATGTGCAACTTTTTGAGCTATATGATTTTTATAACATGAATTATTTTAACTTTCTTCTTCTTCTTCTTCTGCTAACTGGCAGATTCCATTTGAACACGATTTTTTTATTTTTACGGTATATTGCTACTACTACACCACACCTAGAGCTGAGTTGCCCCTTTACTGTTTGCGAATGATGTGGGTGAAAAGTCAGACTGGGCTCTGCGGCGCTCTTACAGTCATAGGAGGCCGGGACATACAGCTTAAAGTGTATTCCGAACCACTACAAACATCCATGGCACCGCCGGGCTCCTTTTAAAGGATAGGGTTGTTAGCCCTGAGCCCAGCCAACGGTTTACAGTCATATACTTACGGTTTAAAGTGGATTCCAAACTACTACAAACATCCAATTCACCATCTGGACTCGAACCCTGAGTACCACAGGGCCAGAACGCTAGTCACTCGGTCATCAGTCCCCGCTTATCCTTTACTAATTAAAAACGTTTCTTCTTTTTAAATAAATACAGATGAACTCAATTTGTATTTCAATATAAAAAAATATTGCAGCTTTCCAGTTTTTATAATTAAACAAAAAGAAAACCATTTTTGAGTATGTATGTTGATATTTGTGATTGACTATTTACTGGAAAGCCTGTGCAATTCTTTTATTCTTAAAAAGATTGTAAATTTGGTGAAATAACTGATATTTTTCGGAAATATAAAATGCTGCATAAAATATATTAAACTATATAAATATGCTATCTATTACATAATATAAACGTGTTTTTCATTATAAATTGGTACAGAGCAAATATTTTCTACGCTCGCTGCATTTAACTCGAGACTGAAAATTATTACTAAATTTGTGATATATATTTGTTTTAGAAATAGAAAGGAAAAAATGGAAATCGGAAAAAATTGTTCACGCTACAGAGGTATATGCAAACAAATAATCTTTAAGCATTGTAAAATGAACAATACAGTTAACAAATCCTTTATATAAAATTTCCTTCTATATTTTACTTTGTTGTTCTAGTGCAGCTGGCAATACAGAGACAGTTAATCTTGTGCCATGTGCATGGGCTGCACCGTTGCTACTCATTTAGAACTAACTAATCAATGAGCATGTATAGCATGAAGATATGATACGGACGCGAGTTCATGAAGCATGGAAAAGATTAAAATTTCTTAAGAACAAAAAATTAGACTATTAGAAATTAGTTTATCTAATCAGTTTTTCTGTTTTATTTATTATTAGGAAATTAGAAAAAATAGTTTATCAATCAACTAAAAGACATAAATGATGATTTTATTATAAAAGTGGGAATTATTATCCGAAGGTTAGTAAAAAAAATTGAGAATTAAGCATTTTGAAAACACAAACCATACACTGTTACGAAATGCTACTTTACAAATAGCTCTAATATCGTTTGATTCAAGAAAAAAGTTTATAAATAAATTTGGCAATGCATTTGGTGGAATAAAGCATAAATACAGGATGAAATATTTTTTGTCTATGGAAGTTGTATGATGAACACTATGCAAATTTTTTAGTATGTTTTTTTGTGATGAATACTATGCAAATTTTTAGCTAGCTTATGGAATACTTTTTTTTATGTTTTTGATGAATACTATGAAAATTTTTTTTTAGCTTATGGAATTTTTTTTTTGATGAATACTATGAAAATGAATACTTTTTGATGAAAATTTTTTTTAGTTTGGAATTTTTTTGGAAAAATTTTTTAGTTATTGATTTTTTTGAATAGTATGAAAAATTTTTTAGCTTATGGAAAAACTTTTTTTTTTATGGAATTTTTTTGAATACTATGAAAATTTTTTTTAGCTTATGGAACTTTTTTTGATGAACACTATGCAAATTTTTTTAGTTTATGGAATTTTTTTTATGATGAATACTATGAAAATTTTTTTAGCTTATGGAATTTTTTTTGCTGAACACTATGCAAATTTTTTAGTTTATGGAATTTTTTTGTGATGAATACTATGAAATTTTTTAGCTTATGGAAATTTTTTTTTATGAACACTATGCAAATTTTTTAGCTTATGGAATTTTTTTTTGATGAACAATATGCATTTTTTTTAAACAATGGAAATTTTTTTGTGATGAACAATATGGAAATTATTTAGCTTATGGAATTTTTTTTTTTTGTGATGAATTTTTTTTTTTTTTTGTGATGAATACTATGAAATTTTTTTTTGTGACTATGAAATTTTTTTACGATGAATACTATCCAACAATGAATATTTTTCATTTGCAGAAATCCGCTATAGATTCATTCGAAATGTTGCAATATGCAAAATGCAATTGTCTTAAAAAATTAACACATTTTCTGCGAATCGGATGTTCCTATTTGCGTAACGAGAAACATTATGTTAAATGAAACTACAATCCTTTTGAGGAGATCGCCGTGTAGTAATGGATTAATTTGTCACCATTCTATATAATAGTCTCACATAAGACTCTTCTGAGAGATATGAAACTAAATCACCTTGTTTAGAAAATGAATATTGACGTCTTTCCTTGCATTGTTTGAACCACCAAAATGTGGGACTTTGCTAATATTTCATGTACTGCTATCGTGAATACTTGGAAACAAATGCATAATTCCAAGACTTCATTACTCAACACGAACCAACTGCATTTTATGTAGGTCAAAAAGAATTATAGTGTACTTTTTTTATTTCTTCGAAATGAATTAATTGCCTTGTCGTAGTGGATTAATTTATTAATATTTTTATAAGCTCTTTGAATTAATAGCTTATTTTTTCTCTCAAGCATACGGGCTATTTACGATAATTCATAGTATATCATATAATTTTTTAAAAATACATTCATTCTCAAACATTGCTTATTACTGTTGAATATTTTCGATAAAGCATTAAGTTAATGAAGTTGGAATCGAAACATTTAAAAATTGCATACTTGATGATAATCGATAAAGAAAAATTACTGGTATGGAAAGTTGTCCGCAAGACATTAAAATGGGTTCAATAGTTTATAGAGATCCTTCATTTTAAAACTATAGCCCTAAGAACTCTTGTTTTATTCTATGTACTTCTCTATACTTTGCTTATTCTCAGAATATTATTTTTTAATGCATAAAAATTTCAAAGTACACCAGTTATATGAAAATATTTTTAATTGCAAAACAAGTAATATATAAAAAAACATTTTAAGTCAATTCCTACTTTTTTTTTCACTCTATTGCAGAAAATTCTTTATAAATAATTTTCATTCATTTTTTAAGTCTATCTGGCGCCATCTATTGGTAGATATATGCAACTTAAATCTAAAAAAAAAAAAAAAAAAATTAGTTAGTTAATTTTAATTAATGAATTAATATTTGAAAAACTGCATTAACATCAAGTGTCATCCACTACAAGTTAAAAAAAAATTTATTTGAACTTGAGTGGATGATTAAAAATTATTTTATTAATGATTGAAAATTTGGATAAGATATATATAGGGAGAGTGTGAGCTAATAGAAGGAATTGAAAACATTTATTAAACATAAATTATGCGCTTATACATTGATATATCCATTATAACTATGGTATATAATAAATTCTAATGTGTAAACAAAATATATAAACATTATATTTGGTTGTCTTCAAATGTTATTTAATATAACCACTCTGCCAGTGCCCCCCATTTCTTTGACACGGGGTCTGTGACTGGTCAAAGATACAGAGACGAAGTTCTTGAGCCTTATGTTCGCTTGTTTCGAGGTGCTGTCTGTCCTGACTTCATATTCCTGGATGATAATGCGCCATCCCACCGATTGGTGCTGGTTGATGACTTCCTTGAAACGGAGAACATCCAGCGCATGTCGTTCCTGCGAACTCCGCTGATTTAAATCCTATCAAGCATGTATGGGATATGCTCGGGAGACAAATTGCAGCCCTTTCGCACCCACCAAGCTCCGTTACAGAACTGAAGAGAGCTCTCCAAGAAGCTTGGAACCGTTTGAGCCCACAACTCATCATCATCTCATAGCAAGTATGGTAAATCGCTGTGCAGCGTGCCTGGCTGTCAGAGGTGACCACACGCCTTATTAAACTGAAGCATCAGTATTTTATTTAATGTTTTCTTTCACTTTTTCTTTAAAGTGTGAATCCTTGCTATGCTCAGTTTTTATTTCAAACTGCTACTTTGGATAATAAAATTAATTAATATCGTTCTTTTGATTTGCTTTCTTATTTTATAACCATTTTACACTCGCATATCACGTTTCCCGCCATTCTGATTTACAGTTCCTTCTTTATTCACATAATTATCAATTATGCTTAAATTTTGGACACCAGTGTAGTTCGAAGCATTCTTGATGGAAGCGATTAAAAATCGTAATGCAGTTTCTTCCCGTTCTGGCGATTCCAGTTAAGATACATTGCTGGTGAGATTTTTATCGATATTGCAATCAATTGAAGGAATCGATAATAAATTGCTTTAAAAAAATTTCGTTTTTTAAATATAATTATCAATAAATTAATAATTTTATAAAGGAGGGTGTTTTTTTTTCTCTAATGCAGCTGGCTGGGCTGCACGGACGTTACTCACTTAGCACTACCTGGGAACGCTGTAACTTGAGGATGAGCTACGAACGCGGAGTAACAATGCCCCCAGAACGCTCTACGATCATATTAGACCGAGACCTAGGGTTTAAAGTGGATTCCGGATCACTACAAACACTCATGCCCCAGCCAGGATTCGAACCTGAAGTCTGTGGTACCAAAGGGCACAGAGCTAGCCAATTTTTCCATCAGATTGCGACAGAATACGGGAACAATACAAAGCAATATTTTTACTTTCATTTTTTTCAATAATTTAAGAATGGTTTATATTTATGTTTTTTCTAACTCAAATCCTATGCCACTTTGTTTTATTAGTCAGCTATATTTCTGATTTATTTACATAAAACATTTATTGATCCTAATTATATTTCATACGTAATTTAAAAAATAAAAATACATCGATTTAAATAAAAGCACTCGAAAGAGCGTTTGTATTGTAACATCATGTTATCGATTCGATTTATCGATATAGTTCGATGCATGTTTGATAAAAGGTATAAAAAAATCGTAATGGAGTTGCTTCCTGTTCCGGCGATTCCAGTTAAGATACATTGCTGGTGAATTTTATCGATATTGCAATCGATAGAGGGGTTGAAAGATAGCAGATGACACAGTTCCAAATTATTCTTTAGGGTCCTAAAGTTGTTCCCCACAGTTCTGATAGATAATATTAAGCAGCAATCAAATGAAATTGGTTCCACTTTCTGTGTTTCTTCTTTAATATTGTTTTATTCTTTCGATGCATCGATTTTTTACGAATTTGATGGCTTTTATTAGTTGTAGTAACGCCATTTTAAAAATATTTTATACGCTATGCAATAAAGCGCGAACAGAGGCCTGATGGCCGAATAGCTAACACTCTGGCACCAGACTCCACAGGTTTCGTGTTCGAGTCCCGGTGGATGCTGGTAGTGATTCGGAATCCACTTTAAACCGTAAGTCGCGTCTAATTGCGGGGGATGTGCTGCTCTCGTCCGTAGCACATTTTTAAGCTACACGTGCGTGGGTAGTGCTAAATGAGTAACAGCGGGCAGCCCTTGCTTATGGCATAAAGATTAACTGTCTATGCACTGCTATGTAAATTTTAAAAAATGTTTGCGTTATGTAATAAAACGCAAATATCGTTCTCAATTTGTAATATTTTTTTTTGTTCTAATGCAGCTGGCAAACACTTAGACAGCTTGGCTCTTGGATGCCTTAAGGAAAGCTCTGCACAGACGTACGCACTTTGCATTACCCAGGGGGCGCGTGTAGCTTGAAGATAAGCCACGGACGCGGGGTAACAGTGCCCCAGCAGCACTCTACGATCCTATTAGGACCGGGACATACGGTTTAAAGTGGATTCCGAACCACTACAAACACCCATGGCACCGCCGAACTCGAACCCGAAACCTGTGGTACCGAGTAATTTGTAGTATTTAAGCAGTAATAAAATTGCTTTAAAAAGTTTGGTTTTAAATGTAATTTATAACAAATGAAAAGCTTATAAAGATGGATGTAGGTTATGAAACCGCAATAAAAAGAATCTAGACTTGAATATTATTTGAAATAACTATATTTTGTTTAAAGGACTACGAGATCAGAAAAAACCTCTCACACGAACTCGTTAAAATTTTAGGAAATTAAACGTAATTCAGGGGTCTGATGGCCGAGTGACTAACACTCCGTGTTGCAAGTTTCGAGTTCGAGTCGGTCGAGTTCGGTATATTATACCCATTACAGCTATCGCATATATTAAATTCTAACATGTAATCAAAATTTATAAACATTATATATGGTTGTTTATAAATTTTATTTAATTTGACCACTTCACTCCAGCTTGATTTACCATAGCATACGTTAATATAACTGCAAAAAAAAAAAAAAAAAATCGTTTAAAGGATATATTAATAAAAGTTATCTTCTAAAATAATTAATAAGGAACAGATTGCATATCTTAATATTAAGATCATAAGAAGAAATCTTAATCTCAGTTAAAGGTAAATGTATTATATAGGAGCAATACTTGGCATTATCTCTGCTTTTATTTTTCGCAATAACTAAAAAATGGCATATTAAATGACTTAAAAAAAGACATATTCTATGCCATTTTGTCATACTAGACAGCTATAATTTTTTGATTTATTCACATAAAACATTAATTGTTGCTAATTATATTTCACTTGTAATTTAAAAGATAAAATAAATCGATTTAAATAAAATCACTTTGAAGCCTATTTGTATTGTAACCTCATGTTATTGATTTGATTTATCGATATAGTTCGATGTATTCTTGATGGAAGATTAACTGATAAAATATACTAATGGAGTTGCATCCTCTCCCGGCGATTCCAGTTAAGATACATTGCTGGCGAGAGTTTTATCGATATTGCAATCGATAGAGGGGTTGGGAAGACGACAGACGACACAGTTCCAAATTATTATTTTGGGTCCCGAAGTTGCTTCCCACAGTTTTGATAGATAATGCAAGAAGCAGCAATCTAATGAAATTGGGTCCATTTTCTGTATTTCTTCTTTAATATTGTTTTATTCTTTTGGTGCATCGATTTTTTCCAACTTGATGGCTTTTTTTAGATGTAGTAGTGCAATAAACGCAAACATTCGTTCTGAATTTCTGTTATTTAAGCAGTAATAAAATTGCTTTAAAAAGTTTGGTTATAAAAATGATATTCAATAAATTGATAATTTTATAAATGAGGGTGTTTTTTTTTTGTAATGCAGCTGGCAAATACATAGGCCGTGAACTTTTATGCCATAAGGGCTGCATCAATGTTACTCATTTAGCACTACCTGTAGCCGCGTGTAACTAGAAGATAAGTACGAACGCGGTGTAACAATTCCCCTGCAACGCACTACGATCTTGCTAGACGGGAATCTACTGTTTAAAGTGGATTCCGAACCACTACAAACATCCATGCCCCAGCCAGGATTCGAACCTGAAGTCGGTGGTACCAAAGGACAGATAGCTAGCAAATTGGTCAACAGGAAGTAACACATAGCAATATTTTTACTTTTATTTTTTTTCAATAACATAAAAATGGTTTTTTTTTTTTATGCGTTTTCCAACACCAGATACTATGCCATTTTGTCTTATTAGCCAGATATATTTCTGATTCATTCAAATAAAACATTGATTGATGCTAATTAATAATTTTTACTCGTAACTTAAAAAATAAAGTACATCGATTTTAATAAAGCCCTTTTTATATTCTAACATCACGTTATCGATTCGATTTATCGATATAGTTCGATGCATGTTTGATGGAAACGAAAAAAAATCGTAATGGAGTTGCTTCCTGTCCTGGCGATTCCAGTTAAGATACATTGTAGGTGAGGGTTTTATCGATATTGCAATCGATAGAGGGGTTGGGAAGATGACAGATGACACAGTTCGAGTTCGATTAGGTGGAGTTCTGTATATTGATACACCCATTACAGCTTCTGCATATATTAAATTCTAATGTGTAATCAAAATATATAAACATTATATTTGGTTGACTATAAATTTTATTTAATTTAACCACTTCACAGCAGCTTGATTTACCATAGCATACGTTAATATAACTACAAAAAACATCTTTTAAAGGATATATTAATAAAGTTATCTTCGAAAAGAATTAATAAGGTATAATTCGAATAAATTTGTATTGTAACATCATGTATTGTAAGTTCATAAGAAGAAATCTTAATCTATGTTAAAAGAAAAATTTAGTATATATAGGAGCAATCATCATCAACATTGGCGCAACAGCCCAGTGTGGGCCAAGGCTGTCTACCTACTGGCAGATTTCGAAACGAGAAATATAATATAGGAGCAATACTTGGCAATATTTGTGCTTTTACTTTTTTTGCGATAACTCAAAAATGGCATATTAAATGACTTAAAAAACAACATATTCTATACTATTTCGTCTTATTAGCCAGCTATATTTCTGATTTATTCAAATAAAACATTGATTTATACCAATTAATTGTATTTCCCTCGTAACTTAAAACTAAACCACACCGATTCAAATCAAAGCACTCGTAAGCCTGTTTGTATTGTAACATCCTGTTATCGATTCGATTTATCGATATAGTTCGATGCATTCTTGAGGGAAACAAAAAAAAATCCTGATGGAGTTGCTTCCTGTCCTGGCGATTCCAGTTAAGATACATTGTTGGTGAGGGTTTTATCGATATTGCAATCGATAGAGGGGTTGGAAAGATGACAGACGACACAATTCCAAATTATTATTTTGGGTCCCGAAGTTGTTCCACACAGTTTTGATAGATAATGCAAGAAGCAGCAATATAATGAAATTGGGTCCACTTTCTGTATTTCTTCTTTAATATTGTTTGATTCTTTCGATGCATCGATTTTTTTCAAGTTTATGTCATGTCTTAGTTGTAGTAGCGCCATTTAAAATATTTTTTTAAAGCGATATGTAATAAAATGCAAATATCGCTCTGAATTTGTAGTATTTAAGCTGTGATAAAATTGTTTTAGAAAGTTTTGTTTTAAATATAATTTTCCATAAATTAATAATTTTATAAAAAGGAGAGATTTTTTTTCTGTAATGCAGCTGGCAAATACACCGCGAACTTTTATGCCATAAGGGCTGCATCGACGTTACTCATTTAGCACTACCTGGGGCCGCGCGTAACTTGAAGACAAGCTACGGACGAGAAGTAACAATGCCCCAGCAACGCTCTACGATCATATTAGACCGACGCCTACGGTTTAAAGTGGATTCCGAACCACTACAAACTTTCCTGCCCCAGACAGGATTCGAACCTGAAGTCTGTGGTACCAAAGGCCATCAGCAAGAAGCAAGGAACGCGAGGAGCAATACATAGCAATATTTTTACTTTTATTTTTTTTTTTTTTTCAGTAATACAAAAATGCTTTATATTTTATTTTTTTTTTTGCAACACCATATACTATGCCATTTTGTTTTATTAATCAGCTATATTTCTGAATAATTCAAATGACACATTGGTTGATACTAATTATATTTCACTCTTAATTTAAAAATAAGTTGCATCGATTTAAATAAAAGTAAATTGAAGCCCTTTGTATTGTAACATCATGTTATCGATTCGATTTAACGGTATAGTTCGATGCATTTTTTGGGAAGCAACAAAAAATATCGTAATGGAGTTGCTTCCTGTCTTGGCGATTCCAGTTAAGATACATTACTGGTGAGAGTTTTATCGATATTGCAATCGATAGAGGGGGTTGGGAAGACAGTGATGACACAGTTACAAATTATTCTTTTGGGTCCCGAAGTTGTTCCCACAGTTTTGATAGATAAAGCTGGAAGAAGCAATCTAATGAAATTGGTTCCACTTTCTGTAGTTCTTCTTTAATATTGTTTTATTCTTTTGGTGCATCGATTTTTTCAACTTGGTGGCTTTTCTCGGCTGTAGTAGCACCATTTTAAAATATTTTTTGCGATATGTAATAAAATGCAAATATCGTTCTTAATTTGTAGTATTTAAGTTAATAAAATTGTTTTAAAAAGTTTGGTTTTAAATATAGTTTTCAATATATTAATAATTTTATAAAAGGAGGATGTTTTTTTTCTAATGCAGCTGGAAAATACTAAATCGTGAACTTTTATGACATAAGGGCTGCAGACATTACTCACTTAGCAGTACTGAGGGCCATGTGTAACTTGAGGATGAGCTACGTACGCTGAGTAACAATGCCCCCACAACGCTCTACTATCATATTAGACAGAGACCTACGGTTTAAAGTGAATTGCGACCCACTACAAACATCCATGCCACAGCCAGGATTAGAACAGCAAAGCCTGTGGTGCCAAAGGGCACAGAGCTAGCCAAGGTGGCCATCAGTTACATTACGATATTTGTTTTACCACTCTTTCATTTAGCTTTTTGCAAATCGATCTCAAGTTGCGTATTTGCGCATCGTAATTGGCGTTGCAGGTTGTGCATCCGTTATGTTTGAGCGTGTTTTTGTGTTGGGTCAATTATATTTTTAGAAAAAAAAAAAAAAAAAACGATTCGCAGATTAAGTTGAACCAAAAGGGCTAACAACTTCATTTAAGAGTCTGGTTTTTCTTCTATCAACAATCAACTTTGCGTATCTATTGATGGTCACTGCGTCTGAGGTCACAAAGAGAAACGTGAACCCTGTTATATTACATGTTTCAAGATGAGCACGCTTAATATAATTTAGTTCTGCGAACGATAACTGTAAGCTCATAAATGAAACAGGCCATATTTCTTCTATAATCATAAGATTATTTATTTTAAAAATCAAAGTTAATTTTTTTCATCATTTCGACAGTTAATTTTCGAATATCTGGATGCACACATAACGTATTTTATTAATGCATTGGTTTTCACTACTTTTTGGTCATTATAAAATAAATATATTTTTATAACAATGTGATAAATGCACTGAGGAGTTCAAAAGAAATGGTCAGTAGGCACGAAAAGTCAACAAAGAGAAGATACTGCGCAACCAATGCTTCCGTTCAGAAACTTCGACTGGAAATATATTGAGCTGAATCCTACTTATCAGATGGCTTACAGACTCTCACCCTGGAGAGGAAATATATTTCGCGCATCCTGCTCGTATCCGAGTATCGTATTCGACTTAAGTGGAATCCCTTTCACGAATTTACAATTATATGCCATATTATATATAATTTTTGTTTTCTTCTTTTTTAAAGATTTATTTTGTGTTACTCACATTTAATCTAATTCTATTCATAAAGTTGTCCATGGTTTTTTCTGAAGTTATCAAACAAACCGAATTTTTTATTATTAAGATTTTCATTAGAATTCTTGGCCACAAACCCTTTGAGGGTTTTTGGTTTTTAATCATTTGAGCAAATACATATAAAAATATTCAGAAAAGTAACTGTGGTATGCTAATTGCATTAACTAACAGAGCAAATTTCAGTCACATTCAAATAATCCTAAACCTGATAATTTCCCTAAATTTGTGTCAAAATCAAACTTAAACGAAACCGCCTTTTCGTTCTAAGGAGCGTAATGAGGCATGTCGAAGCCCATCCATACAAATAAAGACCCTAACGGATGGAAGATTGTAGTTATTCGGAAATTCACTTTAAACCGTAGAACCCGGTCTAATGTGACTGCAGAGCGTTGCGTAACCCTCACAGCCCTACCCCCTAAAAATAAATATTTCCTGTCTCGAAATCTGTCAGTAGAGAGCCTTGACCCTCCATACAAGCTGTTAAAAAGCCAATGAAGAAGATTTTTTTTTTATTTTCTAATGCAGCTGGTAAAACACTTAGACAGCTGTCGTTGATGCCTTAAGGTAAGCACTGCACCGACACATTACTCACTTAACACTACCTACGAGATGCGTTGAAGATAAGCTACGGACGCGGGAGTAACAATACCCGGGGCTAATTAGACAGGAATAAAGTGGATTCCGAACCACTACAATCATCCGTGGTAAAATCCTGGGACTCGAACCCGTAACCCTATGGTACCGAGCGTCAGAGCGCTAGCCACTCGGCCCCCATGAAGTAGAAGAAGAAGATAAATAATAAGATATACAATTTTCTTTTCTAGATTCAAATATATAGAATAAACTTTATAATAGGCTTTTTATTTTTCTCAAAACAGAGGAAAATAATTGTTTCTAGTTATTCATGTAGTCTAATGCTATTCTTAAAAGTACCTTGAATTTGAATTTTCAAACGCAAAAAAAAAAAAAAAAAAAAAACTTTTTTTAAATTTCTATTAGAATTTTTACAAATTATTTGCTTGATGGCCAATTGGCCAATTGCCAGCGCTCTGGCCTTTGGTACCACGGGCTTCAGGCTCAAATCCTGGTGATTTACATGGATGTTTGTTAGTGGTTTGGTATCCACGTGTAGGTCCCGGTTTAATTAGTCCAAAGTGTTGAACATAGAGCGTCAAACCAAACCATACAAACTACAACCACGAAAGTTAAACTTTGGGCTCTTTTGGTTTTTAGCATTCTGAGCAAATACATTCACAAATATTCATCATAAAGGAGCCACTGGTATACTAACATTTACACTCTAACTAACAGAGCAAATTTCAGTCACATTCAAATAACCCTAAGCCTGATAATTCCCTAAATTAGTTTCATCATAAACCAAATTCAAAACGAAACCTCCTTTCGTTCTGAGGAACGTAATGAGGCATGTCGAAGCCCTTCCATACAAATAAAGACCCTAACAATCTGCCAGACGATATTTGGGTCGCGTGACCTCCAAACGAGAAATGCACGTGACCGGAAGAATTTATGCCGCACGGAATTGGAAGGCCTTTTACTGCTCGTAAATTAAATTGCCACGCCTTTAGCACAAAAAAGATGAGAATGAAACCTTAAGTGTAGTACCCTGGATTCATTACGTTTTATGGATCTTGCCCTTGCTGATCTAGAGGGAATGTAGGTTTTAAGTTCAAGGAGTACGTAGTTCTGTAGGGTTGCTAGTTGAAATGCTGCTCGTATTTTAGGGGTTTGTTTGAAAACGGAAAAAAATCCATTGGCATATATATGAAAATATTTTAATGGGAGGGTATTTTAATGTACATTTACAATATTTCTTGATTTAAAATAGCCGATATTGATCCGATAGGATTCATAATCAGTGTTCTACAGAGCTGGACGGACATCCTATGATTAATCTACTCATGCATGGATTTGGTGTGGTTTGTCACTTTACGATCATTTTTTTTTTTTTGCACACCCTTAGGCTAATTAGACATTATCCTATAGTTTAACGGGGAGTTACGAATCACTAGCGAACTCCATAATACCGCTTGGATTTGAATATGAAGCCTGTAGTATCAAAGGCTAGAGAGCTGGTCAATTGACCATCAGACCGCTAATAAAACTAAAGTTTGGTTTATCGCTTTACGGTCATTTTTTTTGCACACTTTATTCTAATGGAGGCCTTGACCTACAGTTTAACATGGATTCCGAGCCTCTAAAAGATATCTATGTTACCGCCACCATGAACTTGAAGCCTGTGGTACTAAAGGCCAGAGAGCTAGCCAATTGGTCACAGCCACTACTCATGGAAGGAGGTAACGAGACAACTTCTGTTGTGATGGAGCCCTATAGGTAGATGTGAGACTTTGTTCAGAGTAGCTGAAGAACGGGGCCTGAATAGCCGAGTGTCTAGCGCTAAGGCGCTCGGTGCCACATGTTCTAGGGTTTGAGTCTCGGCTGTGCCATGTGGATGTTAGTAGTGGTTCGAATCCACTTTGCCGCAGGTGTCGGTTTCATGAGACCGTAGAGTGTCACAGTGCTCAATCAGACTTCTCACCCACATCATTCCCAGACTGTATAGGGGCAATTCAGCTCTAGGTAATAGTAATGTGGTGAGTATAGTAGTAATAGTAGTAGTAGTCACTGAAGAGCACTCCACACTCACGTTAGACCGAGATCTACAGAGCGCCAGAGCTCTAACCACTCTATCATTAGGACCGAACCAATATTGATTGTATGGATAACGTCCCAGGCTTTCCAAAATAGGGTTTCGTAACCGTTTAGTCATGTCGAATTGAAAGTGTCTATATACATCTCGGAAATAAGAGCGCTGGACACTAGTAGAAAGAGAAAGTGTGAATCCCTCACACCCCCAGTTGGATCACTTGGGTGGAGAGGGCTGTTCAGTAAGGAACCCTCTGCGATCCACCCTGACTATCTGCATTTGAATCTGCTGCCTATCTGCATTTGTATTGACAAATGACTTCAGACTAAAATTCCTAAGTTTGTTCTACGACATTTTAAGCAATAATTTTGACATTTCTTGCGGAAACTAATAATCACGAAATCTGCATCTTTTCAAAGGAACATTGCAGGTCAATTTTTGATGGACACTGGGCGGGTAAATTGATGAAAATATTCCAAATTTGTTTCACTGTATATCAAATTTATATCTTATATACTGAGTAGTAATAATTATAATTGTAAATTTAATAGGATTATTGGGCAAAATAATTAAAAAATATTGGTTCCGAATTTATGAATACATTTTCTGTTAAATTGAAAATTGTGATATAGCATGCTTGAATAAATTATGAAAAATGAATTTTATCGAAGATTTCGATCAAATTCCGACATCAAGAAATTTTATAAGAATTATTATTTTTACACGGTAAATATTTATCGATTTTGTTTGAATAATCGTTGCTTTTGAATTTATAATTTTTGTTTAAATCAAAAATTCTGTTTAATTACAAAATACATGATATTTGACTGCGCACCAATAAATAATAATAATTCAAGAGTAAAAAGGGTATTTTACAAATTAAAATCATTTTAAATTTTGGAAACAAATGTAATCACATAGAAATTTTTTAAAGCACTGAAGTATAAGATTAAGAAGGGAAAAAAAAAATTAAGAATAGTGAAGAATAATTTGAAGTAAATTAAGAACAGTTTTTAAAACTATCAAAAAAGTGAAGCGTTGAAGCAATTTTATACCTTGTAGATTCCAGTAATAAACTGCTGCAGAATTCCTCATTAAGGAAGTTTAATATTAAAGTTTTTTTGTACATTGGTGTCATTGGGCTCTAATCCTCACATCCCAGAAAAAGACAAGAAAAAATTATACCTTTACATAAAATATCTAATGGTTATTGAAACGATGTATGTCATGTGAGGGAAATATCCCAGAAAACAGCCCATTAAGTAATTTAACTTTCTTCTTCATTAACGCATTGGCCCATCGTGTGCCAAGTTCGACTCTCTATCGGCAGATTTCGGAACAAGAGATTTATCCTTTACTTTACTTTTACATTATCTTTTTACAGGGTAAAGATATCAGTCCTACTACCAACATTTTACAGTCCTATGGCTTAAAGTGGATTACGAACTCCTACAAAGCATCCACATTTGCATTAGAATATACACTGAAGTGACAAAAGTCATGGGATAGCAATATGCAAACTTTTCAGATGGCAGTAGCATCGCGTAGAACAGGTATAAATGCGCAGTGCTTTCGCAGAGCTTTCATTTCTGTTCAAGTTATTCATGTGAAGAGGTTTTTGACGTGATGATGACCGCACGACGGGAATTAACAGACTTTGAACGCGGAATGTTAGTTGGAGCTAGACGCATGGGTCAGCATTTCGGAAATCGTTAGGGAACCAACATTCCCGGATCCACTGTGTCAAAGAGTGTGCCGAGAGTATGAAATTTCAGGCATAACATCCCACCACTGGACAGCGCAGTGGCCGACCGCCTGCACTTAACGACCGAGACCGGCGACGTCTGCAAGGAGTCCGTAAATTCTAACAGACAAGCAACACTTAGAGTCAAATAACCGCAGAAATCAATGTGGGACGTACAAGGGACTTGTCTGTTAAGAGCTGTGCGGAGAAATTTGGCTTTCTTGGGCTATTCCAGCAGAAGACCGACTCGAGTGCCTTTACTGACAGAACGACATCGCTTGCAGCGACTCTCGTGGGCACGTGAGCATATCGGTTGGTCCCCTAGATGAATGGAAAACTGTGGCCTGGTCGATGAGTCACGATTTCAGTTGGTAAGAGCTGATGTTTGAGGTTCGAGTGGGGGGCTGAACCCACGAAGCCATGAGACCCAAACTGTCCAGCAAGGCGCTGTTCAAGCTGGTGGTGGCTCCGTAATGGTTCACAATTATGGACGTCTCATCGAGACAGCATGGCTCAATATTCCCGCAGAAGACTTCCAACTGACTTGCTTGAGTCCATGCCACGTCGAGTTGCTGCACTTCGCCGGGCGAAAGGGAGGGCCGACACGATATGCTAAGAGGTATCCCATGACTTTTGTCACTTCAGTGTAGGAATAGCACCGCCAGGATCGAACGCGAAACCTGTGACACACAGCACCAGAGCGCTGGTCACTCGGCCGTCAGGCCATAATTTAACTGCAAATGCAAAATACTTACATAAGGTATATAAATTCATATCCGAATATATATAGCTTAATTTACATAATAATATGTATAGTATATCCCGTTTATATTTTTATCAGCGCGAATATATATAGCTGATTATATGTAGTATATCCCAGTTTCTGACGACAAAAAAGCATTTGCAATCAGAGGACTCGAACAGCTATATATTTCTGCAAACTATACATGCACCAATAAGAGTGGATCACGAGCCGAGCTATTTATTGACATGGAAAATTAAAAATGATAAAATAATCTATACATTCAAAATATTGCATTGGTATCCTATCATACAAAATATTGGAATCTCAACAACTATGCATACAAAATAGAAATAATGTTGAATAAAGAATAAAATATTCAGTTTTCGAATGCGAATAGCATATATGTATGTTCATCCTACACACACTTACTAGAGAAGCATGTACATGCATTTCAAAATCTTATATCCATTTCCCTGGATGAAGAATTTTTTTGAAAAGTAATTGAAAAAAATAAATAAATGCGAAAAACTCCCACACAGCCAGTAAGTGAAAAGATTTCTGACACATGCGCAAATATATATTCTGCTTCGAATATAAATAGAAAGAGAATGATAAAAGATTTCGCGGAAGGAATTCAAAGGTATCAAATTCTTACAGGAGATACATGCTAAAAATAAAATTCAATCTCAAAATACGACCAGGTTGATAGGGTGAAAATACGAAATTCTGCATTTTTAAAATAATATTCTGCATAATGACATATAATAAGTTTTTATACTAAGGAGCTTAGCACGAGAATTTTAAAAATGGGGAGAGGAATAATTTAATACGAACAATGTCTTAATGGAAATTTTTCTTATTTAATTCGTTCTCTCCTATTTGTTCATGGTAAAATGACGAGGCATTGCTTTACGAAGTGAAGCCCTTTTCGCTGATGGTTGTGGTTAAATCTCTGAAGCAGATAAAAGAAAACAATAGCTACCCTCACTTCCTTTGAATAGCGTTGAAAGGGAAGAAAAATACATTTCAATTTTATATTATTTTAGTTATTGCCTTTATATAAAAGTTGGTAAATGGCAGATATAACTTTCCGAAATAGACAAGAAACACGTCGATGCATAATAATTTTTAAATCACTGAGCTACACAACTTATTTTAGATTTAGTTTGGCTTGGTCAGTTCCCCTCTACGGTCATCATGTGCACACGTTAGGCTGAAATTAGACTCGAGCTAAAGTTTAAAGGGATTCCAAACCACTGCAACATCCCTGGCACAACCGGGACTCGAACCAGAAACCTGTAACACACAGCAATACAGCGTTAGTCACTCGGCCATCAGGCCCACATAATTTAACTGCTGTTGTAAAATACCTACATAAGGTATATAAATACTTATCCGAATATATATAGCTTAATTTATATAATATGTATAATATATCCCTGTTTATGTCTTATTCCAAATATACATAGCAGAATATAAATAATACATCCCAGTTTTGAAACAAACGACAAAAAATATATGCTAGCAGATAACTCAAACCTACATCTTTCTGCAGAGTATCTGCACCAAAAGACTGGATCACGAGCCGAGCTATTTATTCACACAGAATGAGAAAATAATCTATGCACTCCATATATTGCATCGGAATCCCATTATAAAAAATATTGGAATTTCAATAACTATGCATGGAAAAAGAAAATAATGTTGAATAATGCTTTTTAAAAAAATAAAATATTCAGTGTGAATGCGAATAGCATATATTTATGTTCTGCCTACACACACTTATAAGAGGCATGTATATGCATTTCAAAAATCTTATATCCGTTCCCTGGATAAAGAATTTCTGGAAAGACATTGAAAAATAAATAAAAGCAAAAATATCCAACAACAAGTAATTGAAAAGATTTCTAACACATGCGCAAATATATATTCTCTTCGAAAATAAATAGAAAAGAACGATAAAAGATTACGAGAAAATTCCAGGTATCCAAGCCCTTTCAGTAGATTCTTACTAAAAATAAAAATTCAATCACAAAATACAACGAGGCTGAAACGTATGAAATTCTGCATTTTTTTAAAATAGCATTCCGCATTCTGAATAGTAATAATATAAATTGTGGAATTATAAAATTTTTATGCAAATATAAAAGGTGGACTGAGTATCCATCAATAGTGTTCTGAGTTTCCTAATTAAGGCAAATAATTTTTAGAAATCGACGACTTTGCCAAACTGCAAGTCTTTAGTCCAAACTGCAAGTCTTTAGTCCAAACTGCAGACACGATAAGTTTATTGCTAATTTTGTCGTTTCGTTTTTTTTTTTGGTGAGGCAGGCTATAGATTTAAGCAGCAAATTCTAGACACATTTTTAGGCGGACTGTTTATTGTCTGTTACTGAATCTGTTATACGTCTATCGGTCTTGTGGCGAATAACATCAGTTAAGTTAAGTTAAAACATTAGTCCTGAGTTACTGCTCGGTTTTTGTAAATCAAATGCATGCCGTAGCCGAAATGAAATGTTGAAAATAAAATAGGACATTGCCTTCCAAGTAGAATTTTGGGGGAAATGTTCTGCAATTGCGTATTGTATCAGATAAATCGCACCAGGCATCCTGGTTACCTATAAGAGATGCATGATCTGTATTCCTATATTCATGATCTGTATTCCTATATTCAGGATCCTATAGTTACATGTGCTATCACATGTAAAAAGCACCTCGTATAAGTAGGCGCTTTTATAATGTGGCAGCACATCAGGTATTACAGTATAGGTAGTATTACAATACACGTCAGGTATATCAGTATAGGTATGGGCTTTGCATGTGACAACACATCAGGTATGTGAGTATAGATCGGCGCTTCACATGTGACAACACATCAGATATATCAGTATAAGTATGTGCTTTACATGTGACAACACATCAGGCATTACAGTACAATTAGAATTACAGTACACATCAAGTATAGGTAGGTGCCTTATATGTTACATGCTATATGTGACACAGTGTGTAAAACACTTTGATAGGTATCGAGGTGCTTTACATACTGTCTTATTGTTTATGAAACCATTCAATTCAATTTTAATGGACACCGAACAGCGGATTCATCACTCTAGCTGTAGATGTTATTAATAAAGTTATTAAAATTAATAATGTTCCTCAAATTTGCATTAAAAATTTTCATGGTAAAATAACAAGCGTTGCTTTAGTGCCACCCTTTTGGCTGGTGACTGTGGTTAGTTCTCTGAAGCAACGATACAGTAAACAATATGCTGGAACGCCAATTTTCTTCCCAGTAGAATTTCTTTCTTGTAACACATATTCGTGTCAAGTTTCATATGAAATCATAAATAAATTAAATCGTAAAGGAAAAAATGTTTTAAAAAAATAAAAGAATTGAAAAAATAAGAAATGACCTCTAATGAAAAATAGCAAAGAATGAATTAAATTTATGTTTATCATTTTAAAAGAAGAATATCCAATCCTTCAGTTTCTTTGTGTAGCATTTAAAGGAAATGACAAATAAATCGTTAATTAGTAGTGATAGTTAATTACAAAAGACAAAAATTTCGATGCATAATCATTTTTAAATCACTGACTCTTAGAGCAACATTCTTTATAATGCTAGGTTGCGTTTTGGAAAGCAGTGATATTAAGTTAATTTGATCACCAATTTTTGACAATTACTTACAGAGATGGCACGTTATTTCCGTCCGCTATTATAAACGGATTATAAGATGTTTCCCACTGTCCCTTCCCACACGCCTTCTTCTTTTCTTCTATTCTGAAAGGATTAAAGGGCTTTGTCAACGCCTCCTGTTATTGAAGAAGTTCTGTACCCTCCAGCAAATTTTCTCTTCAATTTTTCTCATCTCTAAACCTTGCCAATTTCTAGGATATAATACATAGAAGAGTGGGGGTTAGAGAGATCAATTGCGATTAATCAATCTATAATGAAATTTTGATGTTGTTATTTACAAATGAAATATGGCAAGAGTGTTTTATTTTTCATTCAATTTGTTGCTTTTCTTAATCAATACAGCACGGTATCTATCAAAAGTTGGTAAACCCAAGAACTTACCAATAAATTCTTAATTATTAAAAGAACATACTTGTTGTCGAAGAAGTTCTGTATCTTCAGTAAATTTCTCTTCAATTTCTTTTATTCCAAGTCTGTAATTTATAAAAATCCTTTACGATCAATCAATCTATCATGGAATTTTGATATCCCTATGGAGAAATGAAATACGACTAGAGTGTTTTTGTATTTTATTTAATTTGCTCTCCTCTTAAAAATACCACTTTGGTCAATAAAGTATGTTTCAAAAGTTGATAATCACAAAAAAGTTAATAAACAGCAGAAGAATCTTACCTCAATAGACAGAAGCATCGATGCATAATATTTTTAAATCAAATTCAAAAATTTACGACTTATCTTAGAGCAACATTCTTTATAATGCTTCTTTTCGTTTTAGAAAGCAGCGGTATAAAGTTAATTGCATCATCATTTTTACATTTATTTACATAAATGGCACGTTATTTTCAACCTCCACTGAAATAAACGGATTATAAGACATTCCCCCTCTTTCCCTTTCCTCACGCCTTCTTTTTTCTTTTCCCATCTGAAAGGATTAATGGGCTTTGTCAACACCTCCTGTTATCTAACAAGTTCTGTACTCTCCAGTAAATTTTCTCTTCAATTTCTTTCATCTCCAAGCGCATAATTTTCTATTTCTAGGATAAGCATAGAAGTGTGGTGGTGAAAGAGATCGATTGCGATTAACCAATCTAAAATGAAATTTTGATGTTGTCATTTACAAATGTAGTACTACAAGAGTGTTTTAAATTTTATTCAATGTGTTCCTCTCTTAATCAAAACCACTTTGGACAATACAGTATCTTCAAAAGTTGATAAATCCATGAAATTATTAAAAACTTATTAATAACTGAAAAACATACCTGTTATCGAAGAAGTTTTGTACCCTGCAGTAAATTTTGTCTTGAATTTCTTTCATCTCCAAGCGAATAATTTTTTTATTTCTAGGGTATACATAGAAGAGCGGCGCCTGAAGAGATCGATTTCGATTAAATGATATATAATGAAATTTTGATGTTGCTAGTTACAAATGAAATACAAGAGTGTTTTATTTTTCATTCAATTTGTTTCTCTCTTAATCAATACCAATTTGGACGGTAACGTAACTTTCAAAAAGAATTATTAACAACTTTTTAATTATTGAAGGAAAATACCTGTCACCGAAGAAGTTCTGTACCCTCCAGTAAATCCTCCTCTAAGCCTATAGCTTTCTATTTCTAGGACATACATATGAGAGCAGTGTTAAAACAAATCAATTGCTATTAGCGAATCTAGTTATCATGAAATTTGATGATGTTAATTATAAATGAAATACGACTAGAGTGTTTTATATTTTATTTAATTTGTTCCTCTCTTAATTAATACTAATTTGGACAGTGCATATCTTTCAAAAGTTGATAATATGAAGAAATTATTAATGACTTTTTAATTATTGAAAGAAGAAACCTGTTGTTGATGAAATTCTGTACCCCGCAATAAATTTTGTCTTTGAATTTCTTTCATCTCCAAACCTATAATAATTTTCTATTTCTAAGGTATACATAAAAGAACTGTGGTTAAAGAAAGCGATTGAGATTAACAAAATGTATAGCGAAATTTTGGTGTTGTTATTTACAAATGCAATATGACAAGATGTTTAATATGATATTTTATTCAATATGTTCCTCTCTTAATCAATACTACTTCGGATAATGCAGTATCTTTCAAAAGTTTATAAACCCAAGAGCTTATTAATAATTTTTGATCATTGAAAGAACATACTTGTAATTGCAATTAATTTAGTTCATAATTCACTTAATTTATTATGCTCTATAAAAGGAACCATATTTAATGTGTGAGCCATTCTCTTCTTTACACAAAATAACGCGGTGTCTCAATTTCACATCCATCACAATAGTATAATAGTACAATCTCTCTCTTTCTTTCAATTTATGTTCAACTTTCAAATCATAAGCTTCTTCATAAAATTTCTCAGTGATTTTCTGGGAGATTTGAATAAGCATTCTTTAAAACATTTGTAATTTTTCTGTCACTATAGGCTATGGCTTTTTCTGTCACTATAGGCTTCACATAATTTATTATGCTCTATAAAAGGAACCATATTTAACGTGTGAGCCATTCTCTTGTTTACACAAAATAACACGGTGTCTCAATTTCACATCCATCACAATAGTATAATAGTACAATCTCTCTCTTTTCTTTCAATTTGTGTTCAACTTTCAAATCATAAGCTTCTTCATAAAATTTCTCAGTGATTTTCTTTGAGATTTGAATAAGCATTATTTAAAACATTGTAATTTTTCTGTCACTATAGGCTGTACCCCTCCGCCCCCCCCCCCCACTCCTTCGGAGAACGTTCACCACGTGTGGATTACAAGTAGCGAATCTGTTTATGCTGTCTTTCGGGGAGGGGGGATACAATAAAGTCCCCCATGTACCCTGCCTCCTGACTTGATCCGGGGTTACCGTTCATAAAGCGTTAACAAGGACGTATCATAGATATGGGGTCCAGCATCTCTGTTCTTTTGTTCGCCACGTTTCGGAGGTCGAGGCTTAGTTGGCTAGTTGTTTACTGCTCTGGGTTGGCAGTTTGTATGTAGTGCACTACGAGTGTGGTGCACAGGCCTCTCCATAGAGCTGGTGTCACTACAGATTAGCTGCATCAACACCTGCCTATTACAGCCCTGGTTTGCAAGTTTTATTTTTAGCCTTTTACAGCTGGTTTATTCAAACTTTTTACTGAATTTCGAATCGCTATCTGAGATTATTTCTCGTTGTGAAATTATTTTCAAACGCAATAAGTACCACAAGGAAAGACGAAGATTTGAAATAATATTCAATGATTAAACTTCTTTCCTATACGAGTCACATGTTTTTTTTCAGTGTTCATTATTTATTTGTTACGTAATCAAAAATTTCAATCAATTCTTCTTTAATTAAATTACAATTTATTTACAGGCTATTAGTTCAAGAATCATATATCATTCTTAAGAATGGAGAGTTATTAAACTATGGAACAAGTCTCTGAAAGCTCAAAAGATACACGAATCTTTATTAATAAGAAATTACTTATTAACTTTATCACCGAAATTACTATCGTTAATGATTATTAAACTAGTAGATTGAAAAAATAATATAGAGATACTATTAAATGCAAATTTTAATTGTTGTAAGTCATAAAATTATTCATTATACTCTGATTAGAAAAATCAATAAGAGATTCGTGATTAAATATTTGTTTGATATTTATGAATACCTTTTAATACACATATTTGTTCGTTTCAATTATTAATAGTTTTATACAGTATATATTCTGAATACTTGACATTTTTAGTGAATCCGCAATTCATATTCTGAATACTTAGTCATTTTTAATAAAAATTGCTGTTATATAATGTTGATGTAAAATAAACTCAATAAAGCTACTATGAAATTTAATGATAACAACGTGTAACAAGGGATAAAGTAAACAAGGGAACATTTCACATTTAGTGTATTTGATACAATTAATTGTGTTTTTCATTACATAGTTCAAAAAATTCTGTTTAAAAAATAATCTGTTCAATTCCATAATTAAATTTAATTATTAATCCAAAAGATTTGAAAATAAGCACCACAACATTTTTTAAATCGTGTGTCGAAAAGACAGCATCGATGGATGTTCTTCCTCTTGTCGTCCAATGACTGGGGATTCGTTCTAAGATGCGACCAGTAAACATCTCTGAGCACTTTACAAAATGTCCTTCTATCTTCAGTGCTCATGTTTATATTGAAATCACCTGCCAAAATAGTTTGATATTCGTCACTCTCATCCCCTACTGCCTCTTCAACTGCGTCTATAATTTCGTCAACCGTCGAACATGGCTTGGCATATAGCACGGCAAAAACGAATATTGTTTTTAAGGTATACAACTGCAATGGGCACACCCGTTTTATAATTTGGAAACGCTCGAGCTCCTTGGAAATCAATATCTTTTTTTGGAATAAATACATACGCCGTTAGGCTTTCTTGTGTGATTTAGACTCGAATGGGTTTCGACACACAGTTTGAAATCTTGAAATTCAAAAACGATCGCTTCGAATCATGCCAAATCCAACGCAATCAAAAGTACATCTTTGTGATTTATGAATTGTCATGCTTTCGGCAACAATGAGAGGGAATTGTTTCCTTATCACTCTCAAAGCTTTATTATTCGTTTGATGATTTTTTTTTAATTTGGCGCTCAATTGAAGTCCAGCGATGATCTATTTTTATGCTCGATCATGTATCGAAAAGTAGTTGCACGTGCTTCGAAGCCAACTTTTGGACCCTCTATAAATTCAAGCCAAAATGCGTTTGATACCAAGCTTGGCAACCCCCTTCATCGTGCAAGTTTCAACTTTGCGTAAATGACCGACAGCTCCATTGACCAATTTATCGCTCGTATTCAAATTACACGTCAGCATATACTTTGCACCCAATTTGAATGGGATGTTATAATCTAAATTGTTTGTTTTCTGGCGCGGTAACTTCTTGGCTTGATTCAAGAGCCTCCTTTTAGCCGCTATGCTACCCACACCTGAAACATTATGAATTGCAATACCGTTGTTGTGATTTAATCATTCTACTTCTCTATTCAATGGGAAAAGTCTACAAATAGTAACATTAGTAGTAGTAAACAATACGCAACAATAGTAGTAAACAATACTATATATACTATTTGCTTTCGTGACACGAGATAAGGCCACGTACTGTAATGATCGACTCATACCAGGAGTCATGCCAAATCCAACGCAATCAAAAGTACATCCTTGTGATTTATGACAAGAGACAACAATGAGAGGGAATTGTTTCCTTATCACGCTCAAAGCTTTATTATTCGTTTGATGAATTTTTTTAATTTGGCGCTCAATTAGAGTCCAGCGATGATCTATTTTATGCTCGATCATGTATCGAAAGGTAGTTGCACGTGCTTCGAAGCCAACTTTTGGACCCTCTATAAATTCAAGCCAAATGCGTTTGATACCAAGCTTGGCAACCCCTTCATCGTGCAAGTTTCAACTTTGCGTAAAAGACCGACAGCTCCATTGATCAATTTATCGCTCGTATTCAAATTACACGTCAGCATATACTTTGCACCCAATTTGAATGGGATGTTATAATCTAAATTGTTTGTTTTCTGGCGCGGTAACTTCTTGGCTTGATTCAAGAGCCTCCTTTTAGCCGCTATGCTACCCACGCCTGAAACATTATGAATTGCAATACCGTTGTTGTGATTTAATCATTCTACTTCTCTATTCAATGGGAAAAGTCTACGAATAGTAACCTTAGTAGTAGTAAACAATACGCAACAATAGTAGTAAACAATACTTCCTTTTGGCATAACTTTATTTCGGATCGGACATCATTTCAGGTCGTTACCGAAAACAATATCCATTGGATACCCAAGGGTAATAAATTAAATTATAATTTTAATAATAATTTTAAATAATAATCTAAATTATTATTATTACTTAAAACAATAATAATATTTTTAAAGATTTGATATAATAGTTATTTTATAATAAAACTTATAAATTACTAATATAAAAATTTAATTTAACTTGGTTGGTAATAATTTTAATTTTCTATTCTTTTTGCAATCACATCATTTAAACACACAATAAAAACAAATAAAATAAAGAAACAATTATAATTACCCTATGAAATAATATAAATATAGTTATAAAACATTATCATTTGTATTAAAAATATAAAATGAAGATTGATTATATGAAACTGTTACTAAAGTAATGCATAAAATGACTTTTCATCAAAGGAAATGTAAAAGGTCTTTTTTTAATGTTTCGCAATATACAATACTACTGTGCTCAAAAAGTAAGACCAATTTTTTTTTTTTTCAAAAACTCTATATTTATTCGTCCAAATTTATTTCATCTCCTTCAAAATAAAACCCCTCAGGACACAATGCACTTATGGCAACGTTTTTCCCAATCCTCAATGTATGCTAAAAAGTCATCGGCAGGGATGGCCTTCAAAGCCCGCGGCGATTCACGTTGAATTTCTTCAATTGACTCAAATACCCAGAATCGGTGTCCCCGGAATGTCTTTGAGTTCAGGGATTAGCGCGAAGTCGCACGGTGTGAATACGGTGGTTGTGGAACAATATGGGTTTCATTTTTGGCGAAAAAGTCACGAAGAATCAATGCGGTGTGAACTGGCGCATTCACTAATCGAGATTTGATGCGTTTAAGGCCCAAATGGAATTGGCCGATCCTTTTGAAATTCCATCATCATCAGCAAGGTCTCAATTGTAAATCGACGGTTTGTAAGCACCAAATCTTTGTTGGACGTGAGCTTCGTCCGTTGAGGTTGATGGTTTACCAAAGAGCTCTTCATCTTCAACTCGTTTTCGACCTTCTATGAACTGTTTATATTAATTCTAAACATTTCTTTCCGATATAGGAGTGCTCACTGAATGCAAGTTCTTTGCTCGGTTAATTCAGATATTTCAAAAATCGTCGGAATCAGTTTTAGCTTCTCACACAGCCAAGTGCCTCTCAAACACTACTGAATATTTTGACGTCACATTTCACACGGATGTCAAGGACAGTGCCAGCAACCTAAAAAAAAAAAAAAATTCAAATTCCATGACCCCTAAGAATTTTAAATAGAAATTGGTCTTACGTTTTGGACACAGTACAGTACGAACACAGTAGTAATTTGTAAAGCTAAACAAAAGTATTTCGACCAAAATATTAATGCTGGAATGGACATTAAATTGGATAGTTCGTCATGAGATCACCCTCTGTGATGTAATTAAAGTCATCTGCAGATGATGCTCTTCCCAAAATAGGCTGTGACAGTTAATGTTAAGGCCATCAACATTGTCGATTAATGGCATTACGTCATTTTCAATGCTCCTGAGACGAATCTCGTTGTTTAATCATTAGATTTATAAGCTTACTTAGTATGACAATGAAAAATAAATTCGTATTAATTTGTGATTACTAATTATTATGAATACATAAACCTGTTAAAAGAATCTGTTTATAAATGAGATTTGTGAAGGGAATGGGATTTTATCGTAGTAATTTAATTATCTCCCGTCTAACATACTCATATTTTAATTTCATAATGTAAGGAGACTAGTGTTCGCTCGTTAGTCATTGTAAGCTTTAGAAACACTGCTATTAAAACAAAGACAGTAAGGGCTGGAAAAAATATGTGTAAATGTTTTAATTAAACAAACAATTATATATCTATATTATTTCTCACTCTCTCTCTCTGTCTCTCTCTCTCTATACATATATATATATAATCCTGAATGGCTAGCGCTCTGTCGGTCTCGAGTTCGAGCCCCGGCGGTGCCATTTTTAAACCGTAGGTACCGGTCTAATAGGATCGTAGAGAGTTGCGGGGACATTGTTACTCCGCGTCCGTGGCTTATCTTCAAGTTACACGCCCCACTGGGTAATGCAAAGTGAGTAACTTCTGTGCAGTGCTTGGCTTAAGGCATTCAAGAACAAGCTGTCTAAGTGTTTGCCAGCTGCATTAAAAAGAAAATATATATATACAAACACTTCTTCAACGACGTAGCGGCCTGATGGCCAATTGGCTAGCTCTCTAGCCTTTGTAAACACCGGCTTTAGGTTCGAATCTCGGTGGTAGCAAGTTCATTAGTGGTTCGGAATCCACGTTAAACCCTAGCCTCTGTCTCATTAGCCCAAGGTATGCATAAAGTGACCGTAGAGCAACAAACCAATCAACAATGGCATGACAGCCCCATGTTGGGTGAAGGCCTTCTACTAACTGACATATTCTGAAACATGAGATGTCATTTTCTTTTTAATGGGAAGGGTTGTCACACCTACATTCAGCAGTCATATTAGACGAGATCCTACGGTTTAAAGTGTATTCTGAATCACTATAAGTATCCATTGCACCGCCGGGACTCGAATCCTGTTGAACTGAGCGCCAAAGTGCTAGTCGCTGAGCGTCAGACCGCAATATATGTTTATGTATATCATGTCTCTCCTCCTGAGATCTTGACGTACTTCAAAAATCAATAATTCATAAACATATTAGAACAGAATAGAAGCCATTTGCACAGAAATGAAATGAAATTATATTTGGTCAAGATAAATAATTACTGCTGTCAAAGTTTCCATTCTTTGTACCAGAAGCACAATTCTATTTAATAACTCATACATTACGCCATGCAATTTGATGGCTTTAATATGTTTAATATGTCATCCATCAATTGTAAAACAGCTATCAGACGGGATACTCCACAACTCGCAGCATTCCGTGGGTGTTACAGAATACAACTTTGATTTCATTTATCTACAACCAAAAGTCTTGAAGTGTAAGTTTGGGTTAATCTGGGAGTCATTCCATGAGCAAAGGATGTCTTAAGCACATGGTTTTCATGGATATTGAGTGCAATAGTCGTATATATATGGAACAATTTGAGCCACTTATGTATATATATATATATATATGTATGGATCTACTATATGCCGACAATGGGCCGACTATATTCCTTCTAACGTTGGGGTGTACGAACTGAGAATGCATATTCACTTGCAAGAAATGATTGTGATCTCCCGAACAACAACACTGCAGGGCTAACTTCTTCGAAAATCTACTTTCATAAATATAAAATATTTTCTACTTGGCGCCTCCCCCGGTTCATGACTGGAATGCTGCAAGCGGCCCGGTTCTGCCTCTGTCATGCAATGGATCTAGAGTTCTCCAATCGGCCTTAGCAAGATTCAAAAGTGGACATTTGAATAGTATGAAATTTCAGAATGAGGAGAAAAAAATTTCTACTTGTTCTTGATCCCTAGCTGCTAAGTCCCACTCACCACCTTATCTGTTTAGGTGTCTCCTGATGCAGCTGATGGTTGGACAAGGGAAGGTTTCTGATGATCTCATGCGACGGGGTCTTTTGGACCTGGTGTAGCTTTTCCTGCACCAGAGGAATTAGTGACAATAACAATTCACAATTTGAGCATTTGGATTTCTGTATATCGGGTGTTGAAGCAGCCAAAAAATATGGTACCCAAAAGCACAGTGGACAACACATCCTTCTGTTGTTTCATTCTGGGGAACACTTAATTAGTGAAATCAAGTTGTTGTCGAGTTTTACTTTTGGACGCGCAGCAATTTGTATTGATGCTAATTGAAGATTAACTTTATTGATCAATATTTATAAATTATTGATCATATGTTGATCGATTTTTAAATGTATTGATCAATATGTCAGTCTGCGAGGTAAATTTCGAAAACTTCTTATTTGTATGAGAAAACAGATGATAAGTTTGGTTTGTTTTTACGCTCTACGGTCATTTTGTGCACAATTTTGGCTAAACACACTGACACCTACAATTTAAAGTGGATTCCGAATCACTCATAAACATCCATGCTACCTCCAGGATTCGAACCTTAATTCTGGGATATTAAAACCAGAGCGCTAGCCAATGGGCCATCAGACCGCTGATAAGGAATATACAATCTGCTGGGCAATCACAGAAGATTTTTAACTCAGAAGATTTCATCAGACTGATGTCGATACCAAGAACATGTGGCTTCTAACTTTCACAACACTTTTTCTCATTACGAAAATCTTCATAGATCCTTTATCATCTCATATACTATGTCATACCCGAAATGAGTGCAACGGCCTAGTGGAAATTTCTTATAATAAAATTTTCTTAGTAGGATATCCCTCTTAGTGACAACATAATAAAACAAATTGTTTCGTAAGAATGAGAAGAAAAACAACTGCCTTTTTTTCTCAGGAATTTCTCATTGTTAGTTCTTGATTTTATTAGAGCACTCTGACCCCATCAAGTCAAACATATCCTGGTAATGACTAGATACTCACAAGCATAATTGCAAGCCAATTTGAAGAACAGTAATACGCGGAGATAGAACAGAGCCCTTCGGATTTCTTATTCACGCCTATAAAGTTGTCACCTAAAAATGTTTTTTATATGCTGTCAAATAACATTTGTTTTGCCAATGCCATCTGTTGGCCGAAAATTAACTATTTCAGTTAATTTTTCTAATACACACACAAAATTCTTCTGTCATTCATACGAATAGGAAAGTAAAATATTTTTCTTTAGAAGAATCTATTACCTGATTACTTTTTCATCAATATTTCACAAAATTGAATTTTTATCCTTGCAAACAATTTATAAATAGGGAGTGTACAAATTAATTTCAGTTCATCAAATTAAGCTTAAATTCTTGGTCTTATAAAGGCAGAAAACTTTTAAAATGAAACCAGAAAAATTCAAAATGAATAGAAAGGTAAAATATTTTCCCTTTAAAAGAAGCTATTTTTATTACTTTTCACAATTTTTAATTTTTGCCAATAAAAATTACAATTTAAACAAAACATAAATATCCAGTGTACAAATTAAATTTAGTTCAACAAATTAGTTTAATTTCTTTGTTCCTATTAAAGTTGAAAATTTAAAAAAAAAAAAAAACCAAAAGAAAACCCCAGAAAATTTCAAAATGAATAGAAAAGTAAAATATTTTCCTTTTTAGAAGAAGCTACTATAAGGAAATGAAGAACATGACTACCACATTTACTTAAAGGAAAATGCAAGTGATAACGCCTTTCATAAATAATGTGTGCAAATCATTTTCAGATGTTTCATTATCTTTGAGTCTGTTATAATGTACTTAATAATCTTTAAATCCGATAAAACAGATTTAAGGATTACAAAAAAAGTTAATGGAATTATTCTTCCATCTACAAAAATAGAAATAGTTTTCATGTACTTTTTATTTACGAAAATTTAATGGCGTCGTCTTTCGGTGAGGTATGCTTTAAATGCTTTGAGAGCGAAACGTGGGCGTTGGATTTTCATTGATCAAATTACTTGTTCTGGAACAAAGTAAATTCAATTATAACTCAGAAAACTGTTCTATTGGAATATTTCGAATTGTTAAGAATGTAAAAGATTTGGAATTTTTATCCAAAGATTGTTGAGAAAGGGTGAATATAATTTACGCTCTAGTTATGTATATTTTTGCTCCAAAACTTTTGTTGAAAATTCATTGATTGTAACTAATTCAGTTTCCCTAAAATTCTTTAAAAATAACAGAAATTAATTTAATTACAATGAATAGGTCTTGAACAGTTTGACAAAAAAATGAATAAATAAATAAAAAAATAAATGCAGACCTAATTGTAATTTACTTTTAAAAATTTTTTTTTGCATTATTATTATTTATTAAAATTATTATTTATCTATTATCTCTTTATCATTTATCTATTAAAGTCAAGCTATTAATTATCATAAAAAATGCAATGTTCTGCAGTAGAATTTTCATTTATCAAATTACTTTCTACGACAATAACAATGTCTATTCTGTCTATTTCTGCATAAAAATTACTTTTCTTAAATCTTTCCTAAAATCGCGTTCTTCATTCTTGCAAACAATTAGCTAACAATTTAAACAAAATAAAAAAAAATGGATTGTACAAATTAATTTTAGTTCAACAAATTAGTTTCAATTTCTTTGATTGTATAAAAGCAGGAAATTTCAAAAATAAAACCAGAAAATTTCAAAATGAATAAAAAAGTAAAATATTTTTCCCTTTAGAAGAAGCTATTGTAAGAAAATTAAGAACATGCTACCACATTTACTTAAAGGAAAATGTAAGTTATAACAACTTCCATAAATATTGTATTGCAAATCCTTTTCAGATGTTTCATTATCTTTGAGTCTGTTATAATGTACTTAATAATCTTTAAATCCATTATCAAGGATTTGAGGATTACAAAAAAATTAATGGAATTATTCTTCCGACGACAAAAATAGAAATAGTTTTCATGTACTTACTTTATTTACGGAAATTTAATGACGTCGTCTTCCGGTGAGGTATGTTCTAAAAGCTTTGAGAGCGAAGCGTGGGTGTGGGGATTTTCATTGATCAAATTACTCGTTCTGCAACAAAGAAAATTCAATTATAACTCGCAAAACGGTGCTTCTAGAATATTTTTCGAATTGAGAAGAATGTAAAGGATTTGGATTTTTGTGCAAAGATAGTTGAGCAAGGTTGAATATAATTTATGCACAATCCTCTAGTTATGTATATTTTTGCCCCAAAAATTGCATTTACAATTCTTGCAAACAAAACTAACAATTTAACAAAATATAAATATGAAGTAAACTAATTAATTTTAGTTCAAAAATTAGTTTCGTTGGTCATATAAAAATAGAAATTTTAAAAATAGAATGAGGCATTTTTAAAACGAATGAATAAGCAAAATATTTCCCCTTTAGAAACTATTACTTTTTTACTTTTCATAAATTTTTCATTCTTGAAAATAAAAATAATAATTTAAACAAAATGCAAACATAGACTGTACAAATTTAATGTAGTTTAATTTCCTCCGTCGTATAAAAGCTGAAAATTTCAAAATAAAACAGGAAAATTTCAAAACAAATAGAAAGGTAAAACATTTTCCCTTTACAAGAAACTATTACTTTATTACTTTTCATAATTTTTTTTACAAAATCTCATATTTAATTCATGTAAACAAAACTAGCAATTTATAAATTTGGAATGCACAAACATATTTTAGTTCATGAAATTAATTTTAATTTCGTTGGTCGTATAAAAGTAGAAAATTTCAAAAATAAAACCGGAAAATTTCAAAAATAAAACCAGAAAATTCCAAAAACAAAACCAGAAAATTTCAAAATGAATAGAAAAGTAAAATATTTTTCCTCTAGAAGAAGCTATTGTAAGGAAACGAAGAACATAAATATCATATTTACTTAAAGAAAAATTATTTTATGCAAATCATTTTCAGATATGGCTGTTATAATGCACTTAATAATCTTTAAATCAGTTATAATGGATTTAAGGATTACAAAAAAGAAAATAATGGAATTATTCTTCCGTAGACCAAAATAGAAATAGTTTTCATGTACTTACTTTATTTACGAGAATTTAACGGCGTCGATGAGGTATGCTTTGAAACTTTGAGAGCGACGCGTGGCCGTTGGATTTTCCTTGATCAAATTAATTGTTTTTCAACAAAATAAATTCAATTATAACTCGCAAAATGGTACTTCTATCATATTTCGAATGTAAAGGATTTGGGTTTTCATCCAAAGATTGTTGAACAATGTGGAATGTAATTTATGCTCAATGATCTAGTTATGTATATTTTTGCTCCAAAAAGTTTGTTGAAAATTCATTGTTTGTAATTAATTCAGTTTCCCTGATATTCTATGAAAAGATCAGAACTAAATTTAACTAATAAGAATAGTTCTTGAACAGTTTGATAAAAAAATTTAGAAATAAATACAAACTTTATTGAAATTTACTTTTTTGAAGTTTTGAAGTTAGTCTTAGTTGAATTAAAAAATAAATTTATGTACAAAGAAAAGATTGATTTGTAAAAAGATCTGTATCATAAGATAAAAATAAAGATTCATTTGTAAAAAGATTTATATCATAATGTATATCTTCCTTACTTAAACTATTTTTAGATCAATTTAATCTCAAAGGAAATTTCTATAGTTGTAATATTTAATATTTATTAGTATATAGTTATAATAATTATATAATTATGTAATAATTGTATATTCCTAAAGTTATAATATTTAATAATTATTAGTATGCATAATATTAAGTAATTAAAAACATTTGGTTTATGAACTTTATTCTTTATTGTGATTTTCATTTTTTATTTTTATATCTTGATTTGTTTTCCTTATATTAAAAAATCTTTAAATTCATGATAATGGACTTAAGGGTAACAAAAAATTAATGGAATTATTCTTCCGTCGACCAAAATAGAAATAGTTTTCATGTACTTACTTTATTTACGGAAATTTAATGGCGTCGTCTTCCGGTAAGGTATGCTTTGAAAGCTTCGAGAGAGAAGTGTGGGCGTTGGATTTTCATTGATCAAATTACTTGCTCTGCAACAAAGAAAATTCAATTGTAACTCGCAAAACTGTTCTGGAATAATTCGAATTGCGAAGAATGTAAAAGATGTGGATTTTTCTCCATGGTTGAATATAATTTATGCTCAATGCTGTAGATACATATATTTTTGGCCAAAACATTTTATTGAAAATTTAGAAATATTTAATTAAGAAGAATAGTTCTTCAACAGTGTGAACAAAAATAAAAGAATTTAGAAATAAATACCGACTTAATTGAAATTTACTTTATTGAAGTTTTGAGTCTAGCCTAATTGAATTTAAAACATCTTTATATAGAAAAAAAAAAGGAGATTATGAAATGAAGGAAAGATGATACACATCATTATAGAATGTGTATCATCTTTCCATTAACAATTTTTAGTTCAATTTAATCTCGAAGGACATTTATGCAGTTTTAATATATAATAATTATTAGTATGCATAATATTTAATAATTAAATAAATTCGGTTAATGAAATTTTTTTTTCTCATTTTGATTTTATTCAACATTAAATTTCGTAAATTAACATAAAGAAAATGATTGGTATATTTTAATTTTATATCTTGATTTGTGTTTTTTATATTTATTAGAAAATAATACAATGCAGTATTTACATTAAGAATACAACAATGGAATGAGCAAGAAATTTGAAGAATTTATGTAAACAAAAGCAATTATTTTCTGTATGATTTTCGAGCCCTTTCCTACACTTTTGATTATACTGCTATATAATAATATCCTATATTTTGATTATAACGTCCTATTATTTTGATTTTGTTCAATACCAATTTTTGTAAATTAACATAAAGAAAATGTTGCATATTTTATTTTTGCATCTAGATTTGTGTTTTTATACTTATTAGAATATAATAAAATGCAGTATTTTCATTAAGATTCCAGCAGTTTGATTGAGGAAGACAAACGAGAAATCAAATTAGAAACTTTGAACAGTTACGTAAGCAAATGCAATTATTTTAGAACAGTTTCGAGCCTTGTCTTCACTCATTTCCAAGATGAATTAGTATTGATTAATAAACTCATTTATTTTTCATTAACTTTATTTCAACAACTATTTATGCATATTCAACTTCATGCTCAAATATGCAACTATGCATATGCACATATTATGCAACTACTATGCGTATGCAACTATTTATGAATATATATATATATATTTATGTATATTCTAAAAAGGGGGTAATCTGTTATCGTATTTTCTTGATTAAAAACTGAGGCTATTTTAAAATGTTAGTGATATAGTTGTTAATTATATAATCTTTATCTAATTTTTTTGTAAATAAGATTAAATTTATTGCTTATCCTAGAACAATGTAAGAAAGGTTTCAAGAAAAAAAAAAAGGGGATCTCTCTGTTTCTTCTATGATATTTTCTTGTTCTGTAATTACTATTGTTAGTATGCAGTAATGGTGGTATCTTGAAATTTAAAAACAACTTTAAAATAACAGTATCCAAGCATGCATATATAGAGTGCTGGCAGGCTAGTGACCACCTATCCAAAGCCTATACGTGTATAAACGTGCCTATACAAAGCCTATACGTGTATACGTGTGTGTAAAATATATACGTGTTCAAACTTATGGACACTTCTAACTTAGGCCAAATTGATTTTTGTTAAATATTTATTATTTCCTTAAATTAGTATTTCTCAATTTTATTATCGTACCTGAATTTGTTAAAAGTGTTGTCGTGTTTCATAGTTTAATTTTTATTAAATGTTGATCGGCATTGTTGATTGATATTTGTGTAAGGCTTTTTACAAATTAAATACTAACGGCCATACCATGCTGAATATACCGGTTCTCGTTAGATCAGCATCATTGGGCGCGGTCAGTACTTGGGTGGGTGACCACCTGGGAACACCGCGTGCCGTTGGCATTCACAAATTTGGGACCTGATTTGCCGAGTGTCTAGCGCTTTGGCGCTCGGTGCCACAGGTTTCGGGTTCGAATCCCGGCGGTGCCATGGATGTTTGTAGTGGTTCGAATCCACTTTAAGCCGTAGGTCCCGGTCTCCTGTGACTGTAAGAGCGTCACGGAGCCAAAGTCAGACTTCTACCTACTGGTGCTCCCCTCGCAACAGAAGCTGCTTCCTTCCCCTTCAATCATGAGTACGTATGGGCTAGTGGGCTTGGCCAGCCAAGTGGGATAAGAAACAACAACAACAAACAACAAATTAAATTTTTTTTTATTTGTTCTTAGAGCATTTCTAACTTTGACAAAGTTGGTTGGAACTAACCTTTTCCTGGTTATTTAAATGAAGCAAATAATTTACAGAATTTATTATAATTGATTATAATTTTAAAATCCTCCCAGCCATTTTTACTCTAATTAAAGATTACGCAATTGATATGCTTTCATATTCAGGATCCAACAGTATTGCATTTTTTATTTCAAAATATGGCTCAGAGATGGCGCCACAAAAACTTGTATTGTATAAAATATGACGAGATATTTTGTATTCATAGTTTATTGCAACAGTGGACTCGTGCAGCTCTTTCAATGCTTAAATGCCAGCTTAATAAATATTTAAATTAAATTTGACACAAAAATTATCTGACAATCTATCAAAATCATTTAAGAATTTTCCTTGTTTAAAAGCAAATTTATTTAATATCGAGGAAATTAAAATGAATAAAAATAAAAAATTTTTGAAGCTTTCAAAACCAATTTTAAAACTGTAATCATCCATTCTCTGATATGCTGGTAGCTGCCTGATGGCCGATTGGCTCGCTCTCTGGCCTTTGATACCGCAGGCTTCAAGTTACAATCCTGGCGGGGGCATAGATGTTTGTGAGTGGTTTGGAATGCACGTTAAACTGTAGATGACAGTCTAATTAACCTAAAGTGTAAAAACTTGAACGTAGAGCGACAAACAAAACCGAAGCTGATATGCTGGCAAGAGCGCCGTTTGTAGTGTTCAGGAGAAATGGTAAGTTGGCCTATAGACTTTTACCCGAGAGGAAGTATATTTAGTGCAACCTTGCACTCCTGCCAAGAGCAGTTAGTCTACAGACTCTCATACGAAGAAGACGTATATTTTGCGCAACCCTTCGCAAAATACCATCTGTAAGGTGAAATATTTTCACAAACTCTAATTACCCTACTGTTACTTTAAATATTGTGGAGATTTCAATATCGGACCAAAAGTTCAATACCGGGGTGCCGGTTTTAATACCGGTAGTAGAAATTTTTAGAAAATAAAGAAATCACAGGTCGGTTTTTTTTTTAATTGCCAGTTTTATTAGAGAATGTAAATATCACAAAAACATTCGAAATGGCAAACCATCTAATGCTGTCCTTTTACTTGTAATTTCATCAAAATTATCTTTTTTTTTTTTTTCAAAATAATCTAAAAATCCCTGATGGCTTGGGCTTAGAAACTGTACTTAAGTTTGTTTCTTCATCGTATTTAGATTTTTTTCTTTTAACAAATTTGCATCATGTTTCGTTTTTAAATGTGTATGGAGTCCGCTTGTACTTCCTCCATTCACTTTAATAACATTTGAACATTTTTTACATTGCGCCAAAATATTCTTTTCATCATAAAAATAATGAAACCATACCGAAATATTATCAACTGATTTTTTATGTTCTTTAAAGTTATTCTTATTCATTATTATGGGATATTATTTATGAGTATGTATAAATAATAAATCCGAAAATATTTTGAACTCTAAAAATATGATATGCAAATACAATGTGAATAACAAACCTCACCAATTTAAAAAAATATCGAAATATTACACACTTTCTTCACAACTACAAACTTGTTTTCACAGATAAGAATAAGAATTTCAAAGATAAGAATTCTAAATGTCTAGTATCTAGTATTTAAACTTGTGAATATCGGTATTACAAAATTATACAAATGGCTCAAAAATACCGGTATTCGGTATACCGGTATTGCAATCCCTACTCACACTATAAAACTAAATATGAGTTGTTTCAAATCTACATTTTCATTTTTCATTAATCCATTTATTATTATTCATATAGTTTCTGATCTAATAATATCCGGCCCAGTAGCGGGAGAAATATGAATGAGAAACACGCATTACAAATGCAGCACACTCCTCTTTCGCTGACTGAGTTTTGAAATTGTGCCAAAAACAAAGTATTCTAACTTAAAGAAAGCATCTCGACGGCTATTTTCTATTTTTGGCACAACAATTTCATAAGAATGACTACTTGACAAGGAAGTCTGTCAAGCCAAAATATGTTAACAATTAACTAATCAGCATCTTAAAGAATTGCTGCGAATAGCCTTGGTAAATTACACCACTTTATTTATTAAATAAAAACATATTGTTCATGAGTTTAAATAAATATGAGCTATTTTATCTAATTTTTTTTTAAAAATAGGATATGGCTCCCAAAAGAAATATAGAACCTATGAGGCTCCTGTCAACCAAACTTCTGCCCACTTCTTGACTATAGTGTCATTTGTATCCACTTATTTATTAATTTAAATCAAAATCAATAGACTCTTTATAACAAGAACTTACTTTTATAATGAGTTAATACATACTTATTTATAATACAGCTAATTATTTTTTAAAAAGTTAACTTAATAATTTTTTTTAAATCATTTGAATTATTTTAAATTTTATGGCATTTTCATGAAAGACAAAATTGGGAAAAAATAAGGACAAAAAGGCGGCGAAATATTTTAATTATTTTCATCTAAATGATTTTTAACTTGACTTATATTTATTATTTCTTAATTAATTCATGTATACAAATATTATTTATTATATTTTTATTAAATTTACAAACAGATTAAATAACCAGCCACCTTTAAAACAAACATACACTCAAGAGCCAAAACATTATGACCACCTGTCAATAACGAGTTGGCCCACCTTTGGCGCGCAACACAGCTTCAACCCGCCTTGGCATGGGATTAATACCACCACTTACACCAGTTAAATGCCACTTCCACCTGATCACGTGCCTTCCACGTCATCCAGGCGAATTCATTGCAAAATGTAGGGGTAGTCATAATGTTTTCGCACTTGAGTGTATATTCTTATATCGATGAATTCCTCATCGCTCAATAGCTAGATCTGTATTCATTTCTGCTATTACTATTCAGTTGAATATAATAAATGGGTTGGAATAATCATGCTAGTCTTCATGGAAATTTTCAACCTGGCAATTTCTCTCCACGCATAGTTTAACAATTTCAGAAATAATATTCGCTTAAAAATACTTTTTAGATTTTACTATTTACTGGAGTCCTTCAACACAAAACCTTGAAACCTTTGAGTTGTTGAAATCAATGATTTTTATATCAAGATTTACTATTTGAGATCAATCCATAAAATATATTTTTAACAAAATAATTGTTGATCAATGCTCATAATACTTTGATTAATTTATCACTGAAAAAGAAATTCAAAATAACCTTGCTAAATTGCAGCGAAGGTTGATTTCAATACAATTAATAATTAAAAAAAATTTTTCTTGAACAGAAACTTTCTCCATAACTGTCACTGAAATTCGCTTAATGTCACAACTTCCTCATGCCATCAACTGGGATCCATCAGTTCTAACTTGCCACTCTTAATTATGCATAGTTTCTTTATACACGATTCTTATTTTTTTTAAATAACTATAAAACCTTTTTATGTCAAAACTTACTAAATAAGATCAATCCATAAACCATAGTTTTAACAAAATAATTGTTAATCAATGTTCATAATATTTTGAATAAGTTGTCGTTGAAAAAGAACTTCGAAACAACCCTATTAAATTGCAGCGAACATTGATTTCCCACCATTAATAATTAAAACAATTTTTCTTGAACAGAACTAATAACCATAAACTATAAGTTTTAGCAAAATAATTGTTGATCAATATTGGTAATATTTTGAATAACTTGTCACTAAAAAAAGAAACTCAAAATAACCTTACTAAATTGCAGAGAATATTGATTTCAACACTATTAATGATCAGAAAATTTTTTTTTTTAACAGAAACCTTCTCCATAACTATCACTGAAGTCCGTCTTGTGTCACAACTTCCTTATGTCATCAACGGGGATCCAGCAGTTCTAACTTGTCACTCTAAATTATACATAGCTTTTTTATACACGATTTCTAGTTTTTAAAATAATTATAAAACTTTTTAAGTCAAGACTTACTATTTAAGTTCAAACCATAAACTACAGTTTTAACAAAATAATTGTTGTTCAATAATCCTAATATTTTGAATAAGTTGTCACTAAACAAGTAATAGAAAAAAATTTTGAAGGTCAGTTCCAACTTTTTTCATACTATATTGCAGAAAAGTCCTTCATAAATAATTTTCATTCATTTTTTTTAAGTTTATCTGGCGCCATCTATTGTTATATATATGCAACCTGAATCTAAAAACTAAAATTAATTAATTAAATTTAATTACTGAATTAATATTTGAAAAAAAAAAACTGTATTAACATCAAGTGTCATCCACTACAAGTTCAAAAAAAAAATGTATTTGAACTTGAGTGGTTGAATAAAAAGTATTTTATTAACGATTGAGAATTTGAACAAGATATAATGTATGGAGAGAGTGAGCTAATAGAAGGAATTGAAAAAGAAATTCAAAATATCCTTATTAAATTGATTTCTACACTGTTAATAAGTAAAACAATTATTTCTTCAACAGAAACCTTCTCCATAACTGTCCCTGAAGTCCGCCTAGTGTCCCAACTTCCTACGTCATCAACGGCGATCCAGCAGTCCTGACTTGCCACTACATCATTGATACCAACGAGGTGGTAACAGAGGTGGAATGGGAAAAAGACGACGTACTGGTGTACCTGTGGACACTGGACGAACCTCCAGAGGCCAAGGATGTGCTGAAGGGACATGTGGACCTCGACATCAAGTCGCCCAGTATGCTCTCCATAGATGCAGTCAATATGCACATGCAGGGAACGTATACATGCCGAGTGAGGACGAATGGTAAAACGGCGCACAATGAGTTGTTCCTCATGGTTATTGTAGGTAAGAAACAATGCATATTAAATGATGATAAATGAATAATCTAGCTAAGATAATCTGCATTTACTCTTATAGAGTAGAATCATTACATTTATAGTAGTATCATGTTATTATCATTTTACTCTTATAGAGTAGAATCATTTAATTTATAGTAGTATCATGTTATTAGCATCTTACTCTTATAGAGAAGAATCCTTTAATTTATAGTAGTATCATGTTATTATCCTTTTACTCTTATAGAGTAGAATCATTTAATTTATAGTGGGGCAACGGGCGTACCGGTTACGGAGTTCCTGTGTGGTTTTAAGAACCACGATACCTCACATCTTAATTTAGTTAGAAAATTTGCACCAAAATGAAGTTGCTTGAATTAGAGAATATTAATAAATAAAAGATTAAAACTATTGAAATTTAGGAAAAACATCTCTTGCTTGAGAACAATTAAAGCAAGAGATCGAAAAAGCAAAAGCTACCGGTACAATTAGGAGTCCGTTGACGATGCCCAAAAAAAAAAAGATAAAGGTTAAATTTAAAAACAAAAGATTTTAAGAAAATAAAATTAAATTAAAGGAATTTAGAGAAAGCATGCTTACATGCATATAAGTAACAATTAAGCATAAAAAAAATATACAATATAAAATATAAAGTCTTCAGGTTTGGCTCACTAATACGCCAACAGATGGCGCCATCAGTCAGTTAAATTTACATTCGAGAAAAAACCTAGCCTGAGCTAGGAAAAATACATTTTTTATTTAAATACTTATAAAATAAGCATATAATATGTTATAATACAGGGATGAGACCAGAGCAGTAATAAAAAAAAAAAAAGCTATTGAATTAAGAAAAATTAAGACTAATAAAATGAACTATAATGAAAGGACTAGATTACTGAAAACAGACTTAGTGGGTAAATAGTGAACAAAACCGGGGTCAGCCATTGGCTGTTAAGTGCATCAATGAGAATAAGCTATGAGAACAAGAATTAAACAACAATTTGGTAATAAGTTAGAACTAATTAAAATAGACTTAAAATTAAAATTTTAATTTATAGTAGTATCATGTTATTAGCATCTTACTCTTATAGAATCATTTAATTTATAGTAGTATCATGTTATTATCATTTTACTTTATAGAGTAGAATCAATAAATTTATTGTAGTATCATGTTATTATCATTTTACTCTTATAGAGTGGAATAATTTAAATTAGTCTGGTTTTCATTTTACTTTAAATTTTAATTGATTTTTATGGAAAGTTGTTGATGCAAAAATATAAATGAGCAGTCTATCTTTGCCTAACCACTTCATATTTATTCCTCCTCTCCCCACTATTTTTGCAATGAAATTAGGTATATAAATCTTATAATCATATCTTGAAATGTAATACTATTCTGCAGCCAAATTCAATTTGGAAATTGTTGTGAGTTTCCTTTTAGTGCAGCTAAAATTTAAAATTAAATATACTTTTCCCCCAAACCTAGTCACAGCTATGTGTGTATGAAGAAAATCAGGTAACCAAAGCTCTTGATTTTTTAAATAAATTTGTGTATAATGCTGGATGTATGCTTTAAGAAAATAGATTATTACGTTTGCATATCTTTAGTTCGGACACAACGTAGGCATTATGTTTCGCATGCAAGCCGCATTTCAAACATTGAGCAGCCTCACAAAAGTGCGAGTGCTTATTTCTTCCATATATACACTAAACAAAGAAGTTCTTTTTTTTTTTTTTTTAAATACATTTTCTGATCTAGATGCATGTCAAGAGAATTCCTGGAAGACACATACGGATATGATTCACTGCACAGGGCATCATCTCAATATATGCACTGTATAGGAATCTTTCCCCCAAACCGAGTCCAGCTTGTGGTGTGTATGAAGAAAATCAGGTAATCATTGCTTTCTTTATTTTTTAAGAATTAATTTATTATAATGCAAAATCGAATTAAATCACCACCATCCATGTTATGCAATTATAAAAGCGCATTATTTTATCCATTATTTAAGTACTTTTTTATATCTCTTGGCAATTACCGAAATGCTTTTTCTATAACCAGCAATGGTATATAATGCTTAATTTTTGGTCTGGAAAAACAAAAGATAGGTGTTATCTGCCCGGAACGATACTTGTTTATTATTTTTTGTTATGTTTTTATTAGATCATGCACAGATAGATTCAGTTTTATATTTTTGTAGGTCTTAAATTAGCTTAAGATTAAGATTAGATTTAAGCCCGGAAATTAACAATTTTTTTTTTAAAAGTGTTCTGGGTCTCATTATAAAACTTAAAATGTAACATATTAGTTGTTATTAATAAAACTGAAATGCATATGTATGCATTTAAAAATTATAATAAAGCAAAATAGAAGTGTGTATCAAGTTATAGCTCGACAAAGTAGGTAAAAAGTTAAGGCTGGGCAAAAAACTTCGCCTAGAAATACGAAAATCAATTACAGAAAATAATATATTTGAAAATTAAAACTTTTGGCTTATTCTGATCTGAACATCTAAAAGAAACTTTACTGCTAATTCTAATATTTGTATTCGTTACAGGTAAGAAACTCTGCTGATCAATAATATTTCAATTTATTATTATTTTTTAAAAAAAATTTTTTATTATTGTGACTCATTCCAGGAACGTTTTTATCACATCAGATCATTGTACGATATGCGTTTCCAATTTTATTTGATGTAAGAATGGTTAAGTTCAATCAACGGGGGTCAAAGTGACTTTTTTTCAGTAAATGTAATTTTTATGAGTTTTTCTCCTTTGCAATACATCTTTATCAAAGATTCAAATAAAAATGTTCGCTGCTTCTATGCAAACCACCATTAATCCGCACTAACATTATATGCATTAAATAACAGATTTATAAAATTGACTATGAAGAAAAAAAGGTTTTGTTGTAGATATCGTCTCTTGTTTGTGCATGCTGCAATTGGGTGTGGTCAAAACGTGTCTCAAGTACAATAACACATTTATTTACACGCACAAGTACGGCATTAATACCACAATGAACTATAAACATTATTTAACACACGTATAACATAGTTAATCATATACACTAAATGATGAGTGGAAAGATTCCACTTCTAGCTCTCGGGATGAGCGATTGTCATTCAGTGCCAGTTGGACCGTGCGTCCTCGGGCGGGAGGTTCGATGCCCAACTGAATTTTTCACCGGGGGATTGCAATGAATAGGAGGAACACGGTTACAGTTTGTATTTATGTGATACTAAAAATATTTCTATATATGTTTTTTAGGTAGATTCCTGAACAGTGTACCTTTTGACAGTGTGAACAAATTAGCAAACGGAACGTACGAAGTTAGCTTCAACAGGAAATTCACTATTCAGGAATGGAAAAACCATACAGACATCAGCTTCCGCTGTTACATGATGTTTCTTGGCACTCCATGGAGGAGAGAGGAATAGCTCATAAAATGTTTGGAGGTAAAATCTGTAGTTTCTGACGAAGTGAGTTTGTTGAAAATCAGCCCATTTAATTTCTTTTATCTAAAAATTAATAATAATAATAATATTAACATATAATAATATTTAGAAATACGTACATCAAATTTACCAACCCAAGAAGTGAAATTCATCTTTGGAATCAGCTTCTAAATAGTAGAAAAGGATTCACTTTACTGGGTCTTTTCTTACATGCATGTTTCTAAGGGAGTCACTATTTAATAAAATCTGCAGAATTAGAACAAAAAAATATATTTTTGGTAATGAATAATCTACCATCACAAGTCACATGGATCTCTTTTAGGGTCTGTTCTTTTATGCTAAAAAAACAGGCTAATCTTATAAATATGTTTGATATTAAATAATCTATGCATCTCCCATGATGTCACATTTATAGGGGCTATGTTTACGATACTTACATCTCGCACTCCTTTGCTTATGATAAAATAAAAATTCTTATTACATCATTCTTTTACTGCAAAAATTCATCACTTCTCTTGAAAATTGTTAACTAAATAAAAATTGCTTTACAAAACTGAACAAAACTGAAGCTATTCTTTTAATATTAAGCGTAATATTACTTATCCCAACATCACTATTTTTAATAAAATTATCAACTAGTCTTCGCAAATTAAATACTTAGATGTTATTTCTTGATAAATTCCCTCACTTATCGTATGCCAATTAATATTTTTTAAGAAATTTTAAACAGTTCGCATTTTTTTATCCGCTCATTTCTAGAAAATCTAAGCACTCTATCATGAATAAAATATTTAATCTATACGTATATTACATGAGCCCACGATATCATGTACGCAATTCCGGTTTTGGCTCTGCAGCCAAATTAATTTGGAAACTGTTCAAATAGTTGAACATAAAGTTCTTCGAATGATTCCACATTCACCTTGCTATATCAGAAATGAGGATATTAGAAACTCTCTTGACATTCCCAGTATTAAACAATTCATCTTTAATATATCTAAAATGTTTTACAATTCTATCCCTTCACATTGATAACTCTGTTCTTAAAAGACTCTGTTCTTAGAAAAAGTGACCCAGAACTGTTCTCAATATCTCAATTAGTGTTCTTTCCATAATTTTATATTTTTGAAGTGTCAAACAGCAAGCTCTGTATATTGGCATCTCAATCATTCTTTTCAATGTATTAATTATAATTTTCTATTTTCCCTTTTGAATATATTAGTATATGTTTCTATTCTTCTTCTTACTTTCAATTTTTATTATTAATTTAGAAACATAAATAACAATTCAATGTGTATTAACCAATGCAATCAATGGGCAAGCATAGCAACGTATTCAATAATCAAGGACAGAAAGTATATGGTTGCTCCACAATCAAAAGAGATTTGTCAATCCTTCAATTGATTAATTTTTGAAATATTAATTTCTTAAATGTTCTTTCCTCATCTCTCCTCTTACTTTCAATGATCCTCACATAAAAGACAGGAGCAAATGGGTGTTTCGCTCCCAAATGGTGCATTCACAGTTAAAAATTTTAATCTGTAAAAATCCTATCCTGTTCACGTTTTTAAATAAATGAGAGTTCTGAATTTCCAAAAATAAAAACGAAATTGAACACTACAACTCAAACCCCCTGGACGTTTGATTTTTCTGTAAAAACAGATTTAATTAATTTCTATTAAGATTTAATTAAGGTTATACAGAATGTATAAGATGGCCTGATAGCCGAGTGACTAGCGCTCTGGTGCACTGTAACACAGGTTTCAGATTCGAGTCCCAGCGGTGCCGTGGATATTTGTAGTGGTTCGAAATCCACTTTAAACCAAAGTTCCCAGACTAATATGACTATTAATACTACTACTACTACCACATCACTGTGCCTAGAGCTGGGTTGTCCTTTTACAGTTTGGGAAAGATATAGTTGAGGAAGTCTGATTGGGCTCTGTGATGCTATACGGTCATGGGCGGCCAACCCGCAGCCCACGCCTTGAATATTTTTTCCGTCCGTGAGATTAATCACACTTTTACAAAAAACATTTATTTCATAATGGCCAAAGTAGTGACACCCAATGTATTTAAAAATATATTATGTATTCATCAAATTATCAAAAATCGAAAATCAATATTTAATTGATCCAGTATATTCAAAATCATCTGCCGAAATTATGAGCAAAAAATTAAGTTTGATTTAAAAATAATATTCTTGCGAATATATGATAGATGTTGCCTGCTTTATTTATGAGTTTGCAGTTATGAGTTCTCAGAATAATTAAATTATATTCTGCGAACTCATGATGTGCACTTTTGGAATATCTAATATAACAGATTCTATTTTCACTTTAAGTGACATCAGTACTTTTAATGATTTCATTTTTTTTTTAAATTTCGTTTATATGTATATATTTTTATATTTCATTTTTAGTGTTATATATTTCTTTACAAAGTTCGTTTAGTGTCATTATTGTTATATTATCTATGTTTACATGTAAGAATAATAGTAAACACAAAAATAGTAACTCATTATGTTTCAATTTTTCACTCCAAAAAAGTGAGGCCTATAGTGGGTCTAAATCTAATATGGGGATATATAATTTTATATGCGTCATATTATGATGCATTTTCCAAAGTGGTCCTCAGGATCACTTAGTTGGCCACCCCTGCTCTACGATCATATGAGAAACATTCATGATACCGCCGGGACTCGAACCCGAAACCTGTGGTACCGATGGGCCAGAGCGCCATAGCTGCCATCAGGCCCCAGAGAATAGTATGACTGCAGAGCTTTGGGCGTAGGGCTGACAACCTACCCCATAAAAGTAAACACCCCTATATCGAAACCTACCAGTATAGAGTTGTGGCGCCAGTTAAGAAGAACGCATTAAGACAGAGAGGTAATTAAGTTTTAATTATAAAGTTGTAACTAAAGTTAGATTTTTTTGTAAATAACTGTAATATACGATAACACAGATTCAATTTCTATCCATAAGAAATAAGTAGATTGTCTAGTGGATAAGGTAATTGTCTAGTATTATGGGATAAGGCCTAGTCATAAATGAAAGCCAATGGAATAATCTCGAAGTGGCCTGTATCCAATACAGATTCTTTTGAATGTTTGGTGAGATTTGAAAGGAAGCGTTCATTAAGAACTGATAGATGGCAAACGAAGTATAATAGTCGATTTTTTTTGTCACTCAGCCAAGACGATTAAGCCTTTTTCTAAGAAAAGCGACTTTTGTTAATATAAAGAAAAGGAGCGATCTTCTTTAAACCTCACACTGTCAGTATGATTAAGAAAGATTTAGTCAGGGAAATTTCTACTCACCTCATATTCTCTAGACCTTACGGCACTAGATTACCATCATTTTATAAGCTTTACGTATTCTCTGTCAGTCTGTCAATTTTCATCCTATTCTAAATATTCTTTTTTATGATGCGGAATTTTCTATGTCGGACGATGTAAAGAAATGAATGATGTATAAATTTTAGAAACTGTAACAAAATTTTTGTGTCGGCTACGACGCACCCTTCCTCAAACAGACAAAAGATTTCATGTTTCCGTACCCAATAAGGTGCCCTCCTCTCTATTCATTGTCCTACCAATAGGGTGTCATGTTTCCAGTACCCATAGAGTGCTTACATACGTCATGATCCTTTTACCTAATAGCGTGCGACCATTTGAAATTTAATCTTATATAACAGGTAGGCTGAAAAAGTTCATAGGCGGACATATAGATGTGCGCTACTAGTATTAAATCCATATGCTTTTAGTTAGCCTAACCTTCAAAAGACACGTGTATAAACTTGATAGCTGTTGCACTATTAGTATGCGAGTTATAGCATTTTTAGTGTTCATCACGTGCAGTCCACTTTTGCTGACTGTCGATTGGACTCCGGTGTGAAATGATGGAGCCATGTTTCATCCATTGTCACATATCGACGCAAATATTTCAGTTTATTACGATTGAACAGCTCCAGAACACTGCTTAGAATCATCAATTCGTTGTTGTTTTTGGTCGAAAATCTAAAAGGGATAGTATCAATGTTTTTAAATCTAACATAGTTTTATGTATGAATATCTTCTTCTCTATTGGTGTAACAACCCCATGGTGGGCCAAGACCGTCTACGTACTGGTAAATTTATATATATGGCATTAGTATATCTATCTATCTATCTATCTATATATGCATTGCTATAGGGGGCAACATATATTTACATCTATCGCTATTAGGTTATTTTTTACACTTTAATGGATTAAGTAAGTATTTTGTATTATTCTAAGCAAACACTGGTTCACTCAAGATAACGTACATCTGATAAGACTCTTTTTATACAACTATTTCATGTTGTTTTACATACATTTAACTCGATGTCTTTCAGTACCCAAAAGATTGGCGAACTGCTTGTATTTAATTCAGTTTTTTACTTAAGAAGATATTATTAGTGATAGTAGTAGTGATGTAATGTAGAGTGATCTCCAAAGTTTGGGGATAAATCGGATAATTCTGATTCTGATTTTAATATTAATATGTAATGAATAAAGTAGACATATTGACCATAAGTGTAACAAAACATATTTTTTTAATTTCAAAAAGAGAAGCAAAATCAATGGGAATAATGTGACTTTATTGATTTTGACCGTTCTATTTTCTATAGATGCTGGATGCAAAGACAATCCCCACATATTCGAAATGGATATTACAACATGACAGAAAAGGAGCTGCTGGGGCTATCCCATCGATGGATCCCATGCTGAGTATCACTGATGAAGATCACAAACTGCTGGGTTCTGCATTGTATACATGCACGGATGGATCGTGGGTGCCAGAAGGAGTTATAGTGGATGGAGATTATGAATTTCCCATATGTGGTACGTAGTATGGTTTTACTTATGCATGCTTTTTTTTACAATACCATCCCAAGAAAATTACTTTGAATTCGGAGATTACACTGGTTTGGGCCCATTTCTGTCTCACCACAACACTAAAACGCATCAGGGGAGTACTCGATATATAGGAATTTAACATTTTCAAAGCTATTTCAGTGCCATTATACATTATTTCATTTTGGGTACCACAAGGAGTTATAGTGGAGGGTGACTATGAATTTCCCATCTGCGGTGCGTAATAAAAGATTTTGCTTACATATGCTTTCTACAATACCACCAAGAAAAAATTATTTTTGAAATCAGTGTTGTCTTATATTTTTTGTTTCATTGGAGGTGGCCTGATGGCCAATTGACTAGCAATTTGGTCTTTGATACCACAGGCTAACGGTTCGAATCTGGCGATGGAATGAGGGTTTCTTGGCGGTTTTGATATCACATCAAACTGTAGTTCCCGATTTAATTAGCCAAATGTGGGCACAAAATGACCGTAGGTGACAAACCAAATCAAATTCTTCAAGTTTCCTTTTTTGCTTTATCTGCGTATTGAATTTGTTTCATATTTTAACTATCTACTTACTAATTATAAATTTATAGAAAAGAA
>BPLR01018480.1:0-21147 GCA_021605095.1 Caerostris extrusa | reverse complement strand
TAATATTAAAATTCAGCATAATAGATATTAAAAAAAAACGTAAATTTAAAAATTATCAAATTAAATTTGATAAGACGGAACATAAATAAATATTAAATTTCAAGATAATTAAGTTTTCGAAATGTATTACAATATGATAAAATTTAACAGAATTATTAAAGACTTGTACATTTCAAAATTGACTAATATGTAAAATAAATATAATTCAATCACTTTTGAATAACTTTCACGTCTAGTCAAAACAAAATTATTGAATTTTATGAGATATGTATCTAATGTACATTGTATTTTATAGGAAGACAAAAATACTAATTTTTTGTAATTTATAATCGTTTTCTGTGCAGTTGATATAAAAGATGACAGAGATAAAAAATATTTACGATTCAATCTTATTAATCTTAATCGACTTAATCGTTCCTACAACAATTCATAATATCAAATATTTAAGACAATTCCCCAAGAATTACCAATGCGGGATCTAATAGATTTAACAACTTAATGCACGTGTCAAACAGAGATTACTCCCACTTCTGGATGAAAGGTAACAGAAAGAGGATTGTGATAATAACGCTCTCACATCTTGAAAAGCAAGTAAACAATTCCAAATCTCGTCTAGAAAAGTAATCGGAACTGCAAAGCTCGAGAACTGATAGGAATGTTTAGGTTTCACCCGGCACATCTAAAGAGCTTGACCACTTCAAATTCTCTTATCAAGTACAGCTGGCTATCAACTCTCACCCGTTTCTTACTTCAGAAACGGACACTTCTCGAAAAAAGAAGCGTAAATGGCGAAGATGGCTGCAAAGAAAACAGCTGAAAACGGAAGTGTTATTCATATCGAGCGTGAAGTTTCTTCAACGAGTCCTTGATATTTTACTCGCAAATAACAATTTTTTTTTAAAAAGAAATTTTTTGAAGTTTAAATAAATAAACTTACGTATTAGAAATCATTTCCGGAAAAATGTCTTCGTCTCGTTCAGAAATAATAAGAATTAAAAGTTTAAGAAGGAAACAGAATCGAATAAATCGTCTGCGTATTCGTTAATGCCATTAACTTTTAAGTAAAAAATGAAAAAGAAAGAATTATTAATAGTAAACTTTATTTAACATAATACTAATTATGAAAAAATTTTTCGTATTCCAAATTAAAAAAATGCTCTATAAAAAAATTAAGGGTAACAATATTTATTTTAACAGCCCACAAAAACCAATAAAATTGTAGAAAACATTTTCAAAATAATTATTAATATCTTCTATAAAACAAAAAACCAATGTCAAATAATTAGTTTTTTTTTTTTAAAGAAAAAAATAAACTTACGTATTAGACACCATTTGAGAAATATTTCTTCGTCTCGTTCAGAAATAATAATTAAAAGTTTAAGAAGAAACAGAATCAAAAAAATCGTCTGCGTATTCGTTACCGCCATTAAATTTTTAAATAAAAAAAAATGGAAAAGAAAGAATTATTAATAGTAAAAAATTCTTTAACATAATATTAATAAAGAAAACATTGTTCGTATTCTAAATTAGTACAAATGCTCAATAAAGAAATTAAGAATAATATTTATTTTAATAGGCAACAAAAACCAATAAAGTTTTTAGAAATATTCTAAAAATAAATTCCAATAAAATTGTAGAAAACATTTTCAAAATAATTATTAATATTGTCTATAAAAAACAGTGTCATAAAAAAATGGTCTGCTCTATTCATGGAATTACTAAATTTTTAAATAAGATTACAAAGGAAGAATTAATAATAAAATTTGTTTAACATAATATTAATAAAGAAAAAAATTGTTCATATTCCAAATTAATAAACATGCTCAATAAAGAAATTAAGAATAATAACAATTATTTTAATAGGCAACAAAAACCAATAAAATTTTAGAAAACATTCTAAAAATAAATTCAATAAAATTGTAAAAAAACATTTTTGAAAATAATTATTAATATTGTCTATAAAAAACAATGTCATAAAAAAAATCGTTTGATCTATTCATGGAATTATTGAAAAAAAAAAAAAAAAAAGCTTCCATTTCCGAATAAATTCACATATAAATTGTGAATTTAATATATTCTCGATGACTTTATGGAAAGAAATTTCTAAATTCATTTAATAATTACAATTAAATAGTTTTATTTTTATTATAATTTTATTCTTTATTCTATTATTCTATTTTATTCTTTATTCTATTATTCTATTTTATTCTTTATTCTATTATTCTATTTCTTATTATTTTTCTTAATTTAATAATTTTATTGTAAAAAAAAAAAAAAAGAAAAGAAATGTGAAATTCAAGTATTCAGACGATAATGTTTCCACCAAATTCCTTTTTTCTCCCCCATTATTACTTCAAATAAAAAATCAGAGAAGAAAGCAATGGAAAAATGCCTATGGTTTTTTTTTTATTTTTTTCATAATCTAATCTTATAACTATTTTTAATTTCCTCATAACTATTATTATAACATAAATCACAGTAATAACAACAATAATAAAAAAGAAATCATTTTTCCATTAGAGTCAAAAGCAGATTGTACCTAATCCCTTCCTTTCTAGAGGGAATTCGAAATAAGCGCAATCTCTGTGTGTGGTCTCAGCGGGGTTCGGGATCGAGCTCTTGCTCTTATTTGAGGCAAACAAATTCCCCGAGACCCCCGACGACCTAACCCTGCCGAGATAAGAGGATCATAACAGTAACTCAAATGCCTCCACCAGAAGAGATGTGTCTTTTTCACTTCCCTGTAACCGTAGGAAAACTTCAAGGGAGGGGAAAAAAAAAGCAGCAGAAAACTGACAACTTTAATGTCATATGCTAAAAACAGACTCAACCGTAAAAAATCAAAAGTAACATTTCTATATAACAACAATAAAAATATCAGAGAGATGCCAATGGTGTGATGAGAAGATTATGGGGCATATTTGTAATGGCGACATAATCAACACGGTCATCTTAAATGACAATTTTTTGGTGACAGATTTGTTGGAAAAAGACATTTCACGCTCTATTTAGCCGGCGATGGCTAAAAGAGCTTAATGATTTTTATATATACGCCAATAAAACAATACTTTGTTAATATATATATAGGAGACAAGATATTTAAAAAGGATATCTAATAAAATATTAAGATTCACAAGATGTATATATAATAAAATCGGATAAAAATTTAGTTAAATCCTTTTGTATACTTATACAGTTTGTATATCTTTTATCTTTTGTACACTTATACTTACATGTACACTTATACCTTTTATCTTTTGTACATATATACTTACATGTACACTTATACAGTTTGTATACCTTTTATCTTTTGTAGACATATATTTACATGTACACTTATATTGTGTACATGCCATGTACACTTATACACCGTTACCTTTGTATACTTATATACAGTTAGGGGGTAATGTTACTCGCGTTTGTGGCATACCTTAAACCACACGTACCCCCTGGGTGGTGCCAAATGTGTAACGGCGGATCGGCTACGGATTCTGGTCTTAGTTTAACTCTAGACCATATAAAGAGGTGGTTGTCAACTTTCGATTAAACACCGGACACGATTGTCTTGCGGAATACCTAAACAGGATAAGTGTTCTCGCCTCGAACACTTGCCCAATATGTAGAGCTGGAACAATGAATTCAGAACATCTTTTGAAATGTCCAGGCAAGAACAGGGAAACTCAGCGCCAAGGAAAAGTCTTACAATTGTATTGAGACGTCAGAAATTTCATGGACTAAAATAAAATGCCTACCCCCTTTATTTATACTCTCTCCCCCTTTTGACTTTTTGTGGTATGTGAGACCAACTTATCGATTATTGTCTTGCTGTAGGTTTACTTTGTTCTGCTTGTTCTTTCTTTGTGTCGTGTGTGATCCATACTGCAATGGATTGGTTTCCAATAAAACCATACGTTATAACAACAACAGTTTGATTTTAAATATAATTATAACTTTAAACAGTTGTAAAAACCTTTAAGAAACCAACACAAGAAGTACAAAATCAAACATGAAAACTTAATACACAAAATTAACAGGATAAACAACAGAAAATAAGTTTAAAATATTATAGTCATAAAACATTTTATTTGAAATTACTTTTATAGTTAAATTCTATCTCTTTGCTTAGCTTTTATCTTTTGAAAAGGCAAATTGCATTAAAAATCAAAGATTTACCTTCCAATTGCATTCTCTTTTATTATGAAAGTTTTCACAATTTGGTCACTTGAAATCGCGTTATACCATTTCACAAACAATTCGTAACACATTTTTATAAAAAAATTTTTTTAATGGGCGTTTTTAGATTTATTCAAAAAACATAACGCTAACACGCAATACAAAAATCTGAAACTTCTCACTATGACAGCTCAATTAGCATACAGTACTGAAAAAAAAAAAAAAAAACTCCACCTACTCACACATAACAACAACAAGAGGCCAAACGAACACAACAAAAAATGCTACAAAAAAACTATACTGGATATTAATAATAATAAAAAAAAAAAACATTAAAAAAAAATAACACGTCTTCCGTAACCGTGTTGTTACTGCTGCCAAACTGCACCTGCATCGACAACAGGCCAGAAAGAAAATAAATAATTTCGACTGATGCCATTTTTTTTTTCGGGTTTACGTAATCTCTAATATGGAGAGAGGGGAAAAAGGCGAAGTTGACAGAGGTGCACGTGCTGAGAAAAACGTGGGCGAATATCTTGCAAAGCCGGCGCGTCTCGACCGTAACTTCCTCTTTTAATAACGGCTCTCCTCAATAAATTTTACGCAGAAGTCGGCAAGTCTCTCTCGCTTTCTGTTAAATGCCCCATTTTGGGAGCATTAATTATGCTGTAGTTTTTTTCAAATTGTAGGGGTTTTCATTCTGATGGGTGGTTAATTTCCAAATTGAATTACTTCTTATTGGAAGTGTACTAACGAGAGAGAGAGAAAATTTCAATTATATAATTAACAAATTGCATGGCATTATGAAATTTACAAAATTATACACAATGACCGGGATTATTCGACATATAAACGTACTGAAAAAAATAAATAAGTATCAATCCAATTACAAAAGTTAATACATTTCAAGGTTAGATAGATGCCATGGTTGTTTACTATACAGTATTATTACAGCATTTATTCTACTTGATAAAAAAATCTAGATCAAGCCTACGAACCTGTATGGACTCATGGAAGAAGAGAAAGGGGGCAGGATAGCTTCTGTTGTGATAGAGCACCCGTAGGTAGAAGTCTGACTTGGCTCCGTGTTGCTCTTACAGTCATATGAGACCAGGACATACGGTTTAAAGTGGATTCGAACCACTACAAACATCCATGGCACCGCCGGGATTCGAACCCGAAACCTGTGGCAACAAGCGTTAGAGCGCTAGACACGCGTTCATTCAGACCATTCGTGGTGTATTCGATTCTATGTCGTGTATTGTGTATCTAAGAAATTATAGAATTCTAAATGGATCAGATTTCTTAGATTTAACTATATAAGATTTTTTTCATGTAGGGTTATTTTATGTAGGTAGATTTTTTTTTTTATGTAGGGAAAGATTGTGTCTATTATATGTCTGATATTAATCGGCAGAAACTAAAATTGCGTATCACATTTGCTATAAATTCCATAACTTTTCAGGTGTCTTCCATTGCATGACATGAAATCGAGTATTGCTTGGACCTACTGAGAATAGACAATAAATCTCGCATCGAAATTTATTCACTTTTGTCGTTACATTGTTAAGTTACTGTAGACATTATAATAGTATCTTTGAGGACTATTATTTACATAATTTTGTAATGTATTCAAGGTTTACTGGACATGTTACAAATTGCAGCACATCCTGTTTTATGAGTAATTATTTATTTGTACTGTAAAAGAAAGAAGTTAACAGCAAATTTTGCAACTGAAAACTCTTTGTACATGTGACAGATAAAGTACTTAGTTGGTCATCTATATGAGGATATATTCAAAAGCACATGAACCCTCAAAATATTAAAATAAAAATATTTGATATTTCAGAAGATTAATTATAAGAGACGTATTTTGATGACACAGAAGAATAAAAATAGAATACCAGGCTACAAAGAAGAACCATGATCCTTATTCTAAATTATGAATTTCTTTGAAAGTAAATGAATCTACTCCAAAATCATGAGAGAGAAAAATATTTGTGAATTTTTGAATTTAGTCAGAGCTCTAGACAATGTTTTTAAAAATGAATGGAAACAATTATCATTTTTCTTATTTTGAGTATAAAATTAAGAAAGAATTTTCACTTCTGCTAATAATTAATATAATTCAGTTGAATTAAATATTTTTTATAAAAATAACAAAACGATCCATAAACAAAAATACATCCATAATTACAACAATTCAGTTAGATATTTTTCATAAAACAACAAAACGATCTATAAAACTAAAAATAAAAAAAAATCCATAATTATTATAATTCAGTTGGATTAAATATTTTTTCCTAAAACAACAAAACGATCCATAAAAAAAAAAAAAAAAAAAAAAAAAAATATCCATAGTTCATATAAATTGCACAACTCTTCTTTTTTTACACATTTTCAAAATTACAGAGAAAAATAGAATGGAATTTGAAAAGAAAAGAAAAATCTTTATAAATAAATAACTCGCAAATACCAATTTCTTCAAGAAATCATATAGTAAAATCTTCTCTTACAAATCAATGAAATTAAGCCTTTTTTAAAAGTTTAATTCTTACATGAATGATTTTTTTGCAAATCGACTTAGTTGCAATTGTTTTTCTTTAAAAATTAATTATATTGCATAAAATTATCATATTTTGCAAAACATTATATATATGAAAGATTTAATATTTGTCAAAACACATGAAAAGCAATGTTTTTCTATTGTAAACATCAAAAGATCAGAGTTGAATACATTAAAGGTGTGACGTTAAAAAACATAAATCCATTTTCTAGGACGCCCAAGAAGCCATGACCTAACCCCATTATATTTTCCTAAGATGAAGAAACTAGTGGCATTGCAGAAAAAAAATTATTCAACATGTAGTCCCACCCCAAGTAAACAAGTCAATCCTTTAGAGGATATTACAAAACAACACCTGCAAACATTACTTACTTCAATGAATAAAAGATATATATTCGCATTATTCCAATCTCTTTCATGTAATGTTAAAGGTTGTGAAAGTAACCTAAAAATAGTACTGGCGATTAAAATACTGTCGAAAAGTAACACAATTTAAGATAAGTTGCTGTTTCAATGCAGCTGGCAATACAGAGACAGTTCACCTTTATGCCATAAGAAAAGGGCTGCACCGTTGTTACTCATTTAGCACTACAGGCAGGGTACGTGTGGCTTGAAGATATTCTACGGACTTGAGTAACACTACCTCCACAACGCTCTACGATGATATTATACAGGGACATATAGTTTAAGGTGGATTCCAAACCACTACGAACATCCATGGCACCGCCGTGACTTGAACCCGAAAAGCTTATGATAGATAAATTAATACATTTTTAGTTATTGTATTTTATTTTTTCTTTTTACTATTTCAATAAAGTATTTCAAATATTTGTAAAAAAAAAAAAAAAAAAATGAAGGAAAGAAATATATAAAATACTTTATTTTCCATTAGATGCAATATTATTCCATTATAAACAATATTATACAATTAGACGCTATACTTTTTCAACAACTGCAATATTATACCATTGCACGAAATATTTTTTCCATTACATGCAATATTTCTGAATTTGACGCAATAGTATTTTAACATCAGCAATATTATTTTTGACACTATACTATTTCTACAGCAGCAATCGCATTTGAAGCTAAACTATTTCAACAGCATATTAGTAAAAAATTAAGACTAATAAAAAATAATTTATTACAAAACATAATTATATTAAAATCATTAATATTACAGTATAAGATATTATATGTTACATTAAAAATTATTAATATTACAGTATAAAATATTATATATTATATTAAAATTATTAATATTACAGTATTAAAATATTAGTATTACATAATTTTATTACAAATTAGAATAATTTCTTTTTAAAGAATTGGCTTATGAATATTTAAACATCTGACAAAATAATATTTTTTTCTGCCTTAAAAGTGAACATAAAAGTAAAAAAAAATTTTATGTGATAGATATACTGCAGTCATAAAAAATGTTCACATCCACAAAAACAAGTTATTCTCTCACCACTAACAATCATATATCAACTGGAGCAAATCAAAACCAGGTTCTTTTTGGGTGAGAGGCTATTATTTTAAGAGAAATCTTACTAAAAACAACTAAATTAAAACCTTGCCTCGCTTGCAAATGCCGAGATTCGCAGTTTTCAAGCCAAGTGTGGCAGCAAGGCACATCTTAGATTCTGTTTTGATAGCGGAGTGTCAAAGCTGCTCAAATTGGGCACTTGAGTAAACAGGCATAAGACACGCTCAAAAAAAAAAATTCCCAGAGGAGACTAATTTACTTCTCAGCACACGTGAAAAAGCAGGAAAGATTTGCAAAAAAAATTTTGAATTGAGTGTCATTAACTTCGTGGACTAGAATGTTTCTTTTTTTTTTTTTTTTTTTTTTACAGTATCACCAAAAAGTTTGAAAAATGATTATAATGAGCCACGCCAAGACATTCTTAGTCAATTAATGTATCGTTTACCGCTAGAATTGCAATTCATAATAAATTATTACATTCAACGGTCATTTAAAACGATAAACTAATATATATTTAAGTAGAAACTATGCTATTGCTCAACCAAGAATTTCTTGAGAATTTTTCCATGAATGCCAAAAATGTATCCTCTTCCTCATAAACAAAATGTATCCTCTTCCAAAGTCCTCCCAAAAGACGATTTTTCCAATATTTATTCGTAACGTGGTCGTGAGTTTGATTTTGAGTTTACAATATTGCTTTTAAAAGGATCAATAGTCTGATAGTCTTTTGATAGTCTGATAATTCATTTGTGCTAGAAAAGTTAATATTCTCTCAATTTTTCTTAAAATATGTGGTCGATTATATTTAAAACAATTCTTCAAAAAGACATTTTTTTTACAATTTCCATTTTCCATTAGATGCAATATTATTCCATTTATATGTTATATTATTGCAATAGTCGATATACTATTTCAGCAACTGCAATATTATACCATTGCTCGAAATATTTTCCATTACGTGCAATATTATTGCAGTTGACGCTTCTACTATTTCAACAGCAACTACATTAATCCATTACTATTATTCTATTAATATTTTTCCATTACATGCAATAAAAAATGTAGTCTTTAAATTAAATACAAGTATAAGCTTTTTTTTTCAGATATGTTAGATAAATTGTGATTTTTATAGTAAAGTCATCTGATTTTATAAAAAAAAATTATATTTGTATGACATTCTTAACCTTTAAACAATTAAAAGATATATATGCATTTTTTCAGTCACAGTAGAATGCATTACTTTTAAAAATAGATGCGTAAAAATATAATGATTGCATACCTCAACTTTCAGTGATTAAAGACTGAATTAAAGGATTCATTTGGATGAATTTTATTATAAAAAACTTACAATTTGATTATAAATTTTATTATAATTCTACAAATAATTTAAAAACTTTTTATGATAAAAGTGAAAGAATAAATTTTAATATTCTTGATAAATTTTAAACACTAATGATATATAATAAAAAAATTAGAGAATTATTATATAAATAATCTAAAAAAAAAACCCTTTTTATTAATACTGGTACATCAAAAGAACATAAAATTCTTTCTTTTTTTTTTTTTTTTTCTTTTTCCCCATCATGTAAAATGACCATGATGAGCCAGCACTATAAAAGAAGCTGAGGAATTCCAAGAATATTTTTGTATTCAAAAGGAAATTATACTTCCTTGACAATGACACGATAATGCTGCAATTGAGGTGCTATCTGAACCTTTTTACCGTCGGCCATTGCAGAGGTGAAAAGTAAAGAGATAAAAATAAATAATCAACATAATATGGGAAAAAAAAAAAGACGAAAAGAATCCATAATGATGAGATAAAATGACAGGAATTTCTAAAAAGTTGAAAGTTGATTATAAAACTTTTTAAATTAATACATTAAAAAAGGAATAATAAATAAATATAAAAAATATGTTTTTTTCCTGAGATTTTTAAATTTTGTTTGAAAATTAGACATACGTACATATGGAGCATCAATTTGTTGCTGAATATGTTTTAACTTAATTTAAATATATTTTCAAAGTAAACTAATAAACTGTACACGGTAAATTTAAATTTTATATCTAATTAATAAATTGTGTTATGTATGAGAATTATTAAATGCAAAATGCCTATTTTAAAAATATTTATGACCATTAACGATACTGATTTTCTTTTTCGCATGCTTTTCGCCAATGCTCAAATAAAAATCTAATTTCCGTGAATTATTTGTTTTAATTAAAAATTTTACTCTTATTTAAGTATAAAAATGAAAATATCATGATTTGAATCAATAATCTTTAATTTTATAATTTCAAATAAATTACAACTTTCCCCATAATAAGAAAGGAGAGGATTTTAACGTTAACTGTTAATTTAACTACGCTGACAAGAATTAGCAGTCAACTCCAGTTGATGAAACGCAGAATTAACGGTTATTTTTAGCAGGGGTATTTGACTCCGACGGCGTTAGGATTTAACTACTTTTAGCACTAATTGATTCGGATATAAAAGTTTTAAATTAGCAGCTCATTTTACCACCTGTTAAAAATTCAACTCTTTAACACAAAAAAATTGATTAAGGCGTACCCTGCTTCCACCTACACACTGTCAAGAAGCGCCACCTTTTGGTGATCAGAAAAATGGTCTGTCGGCCTCGAGACCCTCATCCTAGAAGGAAAAAATATAGGCCAATCTACAATCATGCTGAAAAATGTTTAATTTATAGTCTCTTATCCCGGAGAGGAAATATATATTTAACTCTACCCTGCGTATTAATTAGTCTACAGACTCTCACCCGGAGAAGTATATTTTGCGCCCCTGACCATCGCCGAATATCAGGTTTCGGCTTAGAAGTGAATCCTCAACGAATCTACAATTATCTGTCCTTAAATGTGTTAAATATTGTATGCCTATAATTGCATGTGTGTTGTGCATGTGTAAATAAAGCTGCGAGTCCTCCAACCTGTGCCTCAAGTATCTCAATCCAACCACGCCCAGTTACAATCTGGTTCCACATCCTATCCACACCAGTACAGAAACTTTTATTTTGATGAGACTGAGTCAGAGACAAATGGTAATTTTTGTGAGAACAATACTATTTATAGTTGTATTTTTACAAACTGAATTGTGCTTTTTAAATAAAGCTCTAATCCATCCCCATCTTATACTGTTCTTGTCCCATATATTCATTACAAATAAAATTTTCATTTAATTTTACAAATAACGCTTTTCATTTGCAAATAAATTAGAGAGTAGAAGAAAAATTCAACAATCGATTGTTACATTTATATTGCTCTCTGATTTTATTGGGTGAATCTAATGTTTGGTTGGAATGTATTGCAAGGAAATAACTTACAATCTCTTTGGCAACAAAAGGTTTGATTACCTTAATTATAAAAATACTTTTAAAAAATACAACAGCGTAAAAAAAAAAAAAAAAAAAAAAAAAACGCTAGAAAAACTTCAGAAACTTGTGAGGATGCTACTCATGAGGAGTAATTTTTTCGGATGGCAACGGTTCGATGCACCTTTCTGCGCGGGCTAACTCGACTGCTTCTTCTTGTGAATCACTTTCGGGCAAATCAAAGTATCTATTTTAATAATAGTGCAGGGAAAAAATCACGTAAATGGCTAAAAATATTTCATTGCTTTTACAAGACAGGAGAGTCCTATTGTATGCTACAAAGAAAGAACTGATTATTAGAACGAAAGGATATATATATGACCACGGTAACGCTTGGCCGTTTCATCACATTTCCAAGTAACAAAATAAAAAGTTACAGATTTCTGATGAAATTTAAATAGAGATGTTATCCAGCTTTAGGTTCACAAATAAAGTGAATACTTTAAAAAGTTTTCAATATATTAAAATGCCACTCAATTATCAAGTTCACATTCTGTATTATTAAAAAAATTGTTTTATTTTTCCTCAAAGCTGTGAAAAATGTGTGAGCTCTGTTTTGGAGGAGTTTAAAATGTGTTCAACATTTTGTTTATAATTTCTATTGAGGAAAGCTTTTATTGTGAAATGTTCTGGATTTCAAGTATTTTGACTTTTTACAAGTGTTTTGATTAAATATATTTTTGAATTTCACATAAAAATATCAACTTCACCTTTTTTAAAGAAAAACAATTTTTTACTTTAAAATTTGGATAAAAATTGCAAAATTAGGATATTGTTGCAAAACTTGATAATTCAAAAAGAAAATAATAGATTTTTTATTTGTAAGTATTTCTATATTCTATATTGGGAATATCATTGTGTAAGTAGTACATCTGTTTCAAATTGATTTCTTCAATTCGTTACATATATGTGTTAGTTAAAATTTTTGTCGATACCAAACTTTTTAAAAATATACAACAAATACTTAGTTTAACAACTGAAATAAAAATCATTCGTGAAATTAAGCTAAATTCCATGCTCAATTCCTTTCAAACATTTAAAGAAAACATTTATATGAAGTTTTAAAGCATTTAGATCAGAAATAGTGGTATTTTATGTTTTGGCAAACACAGAATATAAAAATTCAAATAAGAAGTACAGAAAATCAACTTTTAAATGGAACTGAAAATATTAAAATGGTAGTGAGATATAAATCTTCATTATTATTATTGTTATTATAAACACTTGTTGTTGTTTTTTAATCTCTAAACTGTTATGGATTTTTATCAACAAATATTGAATTTTTCTTGTTGTTTGTGTAACTTAATGATTTGAATTCATTATAATTCAAATCATTAAGGTACACAAACAACATTGAAGTAATTTTATTGAAATACTTTTTCTTTGTATACATTTTTGGATTGAATGTGTCTAAAAACTTATGATTTCACATAAGAAAATTTCATTATTTTTTTTTTTTTAATTTTACAAGCTAAAAAATGGTCAAAAATTGATACTGTTACAAAATATAACTGAAATCAATGTTTTTGTAAATTTCTAAGTTTGTACTAACAGGAAATAAGACTTCTGGTAAATTTATATCTTCACTATTTATTATTTTGTATTAATTTAAAGGTTGTCGACACAAAATTCTTCCAAAATTTGCATGCAATTCCAAGTTAACAATTAAAAAAGATATTTATGTAGCTATAATCATTCCCAAGGTCTATTCCCTGTAAACATTTATATCAAGTTTTGTATTTGTATAGCATTTGGATCAAAATGATTTTGTGTTATAGTGTTTCACGTGTAAACAAAAGGCATAAAAATTCATTCTGAGAAAAAGTTAGATATTACTTTTAATAAAAATGCTGTGAATATATTCAAATGCCATTGAATTATCAAGTTCATATTATTTTTATTAAAATATATAGTTTTATTTTTCCTTAAAGCTCTTAAAAATTTTTTTAGGTGTGTTTCGGTGTAGAAGTTAAAATTTGTTCGACATTTTTTTCTGCAACTTCCTATTGGCAAAAGCTTTTTAATATCAGATGTCCTGGATTTAAAATATTTAGCCTTTTTGCAAGTGTTTTGATTAAATATATTCAAAAGCTTTGAATTTCACATAAAAATATCAACTTTAACTATTTTTTATACAATTTATTCTTTAAAATATGCAAAAATGTGCTATTGTTTTTAAAACTTGATAATTCAAAAATGAATAAATAAAAAATGAGTAGTTTTTTTTCTTTGTAACTATTTCTATGTCAGAAATATCATTATGTAGGTAATATACTTTTTCAAATTTATATCTGAATTACTAATACATTTTTATATTCTTAAAATTTGTCGATATAAAGTTTTAAAAAATAATTACAATAAATTCTTACTTTGACAACTAAAATAAAAATAATTTATGAATTTTGAGATAATTTCCATGCTCTATTTCTTTCATGCATTAATAGAAAACTTTTATATGCTGTTTGAAAGTATTTAGAACAAAAATATTGGAATCATGAATGTTTTGAAGGAACACGAGATGTTTCAAAATTTAAAATAAGGAAATAGTTAAAACCAACTTTTAAATGTAAATGTAAAGAAATGGACATAGATAAAGATGTTATTGAGCTTTAAATTCTCCTTTATTAATATAAACACTTATTTATTTGTTTTGTTTTCTTTGAATAATTTCAAACTTTAAAAGTACTATTTCTGAACTTGAATATTTCTTCGACTTTATTGAAATCACTGAAATTTGTAATTCAAATAACCAAATTTTTTTTTTAAATAAAAAGTCCATGTTTTTCAACTTGCAACCCTTATAATACATTTTAGAAACTCTTAATACTATCATTCAAGAAAATAATTGCATCATTTGTCTCAGTTTCACATATTTCAAAAGAACATTTTTTTTTTTTTTCCTCTTAAAATCATTTTTTATGTGTATCACATCAAGAAGTTGATATTTTTATTATTTCATATATATATATATATATATATATATATATATATTTTGCATTACTATTTTTTTTTTTTTATTATTCTATTTACTATATATTTTAATAATGATCATGTTTGCCAACATATAATTTCCAGAGTCTTGCGAGTTATTTTCTGTAATATTTAAAATTTGCTTTAATTCTATGTGTATTTATAAGTATGCTTTTATTTTAATCTTACTAAAGAGAACTAGATGAATATACATTATTTTTTTTTTTTTATCATAGCAATACTATGTTTTTAAGTTAATGTTAATCTGGAGATGTATTTTCATTCATTGCAGAATACCCCCTTCCCTCGAAGAAAAAAAAAAAAAACTACTGAAGGTACATTTACTACTCATTGTTTGAACATTTTTATTCTATTATGTTACCTTTTGTATGTATTTATTAGTGTTTACTGCTGTACTGTGACTTGAGAAAAAAAAAAAATTGAATATTCCCTGATGTTGGAACTTGGGAAAAGTAATTTTTTTTAGTGTTACAGAGGTGCTGTAGATGGCAGCATGAGTCAGATAAATAGTAACTTATGTGGGCCCAATCTGGAATTTTGGTTGTTGTGGTGTTGCTTCGAGGGATGGTTTTCATTGTGTTTTTCTCTGATGTTATCCCCCATTCAATACACATATTTGTCATTTAGGTAACGAAGGTTACATTTATTTTTCCACAATAATATAGCATGTTTAAATAAGCTTTCGAACAAACACCTGCGGCAAACTGTATTTGATTGATTCGACTAATTAGTACTTTTTTAAAAAGAAATTATATATGCGTATATAATTTATAATGTCATATAATTTGTAAATTGTATTTATTAAAAGAGATACTAACTTTTTCATAATGAAAAATAAAGAAGAAGGTATAACAGATTTCAGATTTTGTTTTTAAAATTTATTTCTCCGATTAGATCTTTTATGTTTAAAATTGTAAGAAATTGAAAGTATAGTTATTAAACTTACTATTAAATAACTGCATAATAAGTTTGTTTACTTTAAATTTGTTAAATATACTTTTTTTTCATTATTTTTAGTATTTTTACCTTAATATTAGGTACTTCCTTAAAGATATGGCTTGTTTTTTCATTTGTTTACCTTTTCTTTACATTATAACTTTCTTGTAAGAAGTTTTTATTGTGATTTGTTTATGTAATGATTTAAAATGTTTGTTATTTGAAATGATGCAAATTAAAAATAAAATAGTAATATATATATATATATATATATATATATATATATATATTGCAATTTCTTTTTTCTTGACATACTTAATGTTTATTTAGTGTTTTTTTATATCTTTATAATACATTGAAATTGAGGATGGATTTATTTCATTATTTATTAATGATTTTTTGGAACATTTTTTTATATATAAAGAATTGACATATTATAAGGAATCAATTTTAAAATTTTATTCTTGTATTCATTTTAAAATACTTAGTTGTTTGTTTATGTCTCATTTAGTTGTATTCGATTCCATTTGTTGATAAATAAATCTTTCGATGTTTTTTTCCCCCTTCGATATTGAGATTTTGAAATTTGTTAATATTTCTTTTTATGATGTATAAATCTATATTTTCTAAAGAGATTTATTTAATTTTCTAAAGAAACTTATTTGTTTCTTTCCTTTTTGGTTGTATTCTATTCAATTTGTTGATAAAGAAATCCTTCGTTTTTTTTTTTTTTTTTTTTTTTTCCCCTTCGATATTGAATTTTTGAATATTGGCAATATTTCTTTTTATATTGTATAAATCATATTTTCTAAAGAGATTTTATTGTTTTATTTTGTCGTTATCCTAATGTGCATTTATTTGATTAATTTTTCTTAAAAGATTTTTACAATAAGCTGAAATTGTTTCAATCTCCTTCCTTCCCCTTTTCGACCTTAGAAAAAAAAATTCTGAATGTAAATAATTTAATTTTATGTGTAATTCTTTATTATTGAATTTATTTTATTATTATTATTATCTTAAATGTATATGAGCCTGTTAATATTACATACATAAACAGATTCATCTATCTTTATAGATTAGTCTTTCTTGACTTATATTTTAAAAAAGTGCTTAATTAATTCTTGTGTTTGTATAATTAATATTCTAGAAAAGATAATTATCTGTGTATCTGTTTCAGTTTTAAAATTGTACATATTCTCATTTTATAAAACTAATTGAAATCTTAAATGAAAACTAAATAGATATTCTGAAGCTTATTTATTTATTTTTTTTAAGGATCATTTTGTAAGGTCACCAAGTCTAAATGCTAATGTTTGGCTTTTAACTCAAACAACATCAGAGGGTATGGACCTTTTTTATATATTATTATCTATTTTATTATGTTATTGTTTATGTATTTTTCAAATGTATATTTTCAAATGTATATACATTCATAATTTTTAAGTGCATTTACATATGTAAATATTTATTTCACAAACACTTAACACATTTTTTATATAATATGGTGTACCTGTGGTATTATTTTACTTAATTACTTTGAACACCTCACTGTATCACTTCCATTTGTGATTATTGTGCACTAATATGCCCTATTTCGGTTCCTGGTGTTCTCGGATGATCTTTAATTTTCTTTTTATAACCTATTTTGCACCATGTTATATATATTTTTGTTTGTGTATTGTTATATGTAGATTTACACATGTTTTATACTTTACACAGACATTGTTTTTATATTTGCTATTTTATATTACTTCACTTTTACATATACACAATGTTGATATTACTAGTTTCATTTATTAATAATCATTTGCATTTATTTTGGCTCTATTTATATTTATGTGCTCATTGCCTCGTATTATCTTTCATATTTGTCTGCCTTGTTATTTACATGCATGATTACTTTACACAAACATTTCCATACATTTGTTAGCAGTATTATTTTTTTTTTTTTTCACCTTTTAAAACTAATTGTTTATATTATTACTTTATTTGTTTGTGAATATATGATAGTTGTTCATTTGTTGTGGATGATGTTTCATTTACCTTTAATAATGGGTTTATGATTATTTTATATTCATTGTGTTTATTTCACATCTAACTGAAATTCTTTTTGCTGGCAGTTATTCCTTTAATTTTTGTGACGGAGATGTTTGGGCTTTTCATGGCCCGGGGTCCCTTTCTGTCAGTTGAATTTTAGCTGTACTATTGTTATCTTGTTGTGCTAATAATTTTTTATTTAGTATTAATTTATATTATAAAAAATAATTATTATAATTTGAATTTATATTAAGAAACATATATAAAAATAATAGTAAATAAAAAAATTATTAGCATAATAAGATTGTGTATTTTTTCCCCCTCCTCAAATACTACTTGTATGACTTTCTCTTCTCTGCCTTGATACTGTATAGTGATCTGAGTATCGAGCTGGTATCCGTAGATTATTAGATCTGTAGTTATCCATGGCAAAAGGATCGAACATAGCCATTCAATTTGTTTTCCGCAAGAAATTTTTTCTGACCTTTCTTAAAATTAATTAATAAACACTATGTTTAATTATTTAACCCTCTTGGTTGATTATTTTAAATTTTTTAGCTGTTATTTCCTCTTATTTTTATTATTAAGATATATTTTTGTTATAAATTTGTTTCATTCTCGATCACCAGATGGCGCCACTATGAAATTGAACTGAAATTTTTTAAAATCACTATAACTTCGTTTCTTTTGATAATAGAATAAAAATAAAGATATTTTTGTGAAGCAGGATAGCTGTAGTTTAATTTGAAATAATAATATTATAAAAAATTACCGAATTTTTGGTGTCGATGAGTCTCGGTGATGGGTTATCAGCGTCAATTTTGTGCTTATATTATGATTGTTGATGTATCATTTCAGTTGTACAATGTTACATTAATTCCTCATCTTTGTGTGTCAAAATTCAAGCCCTGAGGCTTTAAATTAAAAAACGAACTTTCCGGCGTCCGGATTTACTTTTGATTTTTTTTAAGCTTTATCGCTTCTCGGCCTATCGGCTAAGATCAAAGTGTAGTATCTGTTCTTATCAGCTTAATATCTGGTACTGGGTCCATGTGGCCCTACCTATATTATTAAACTAATTTTTGCAACCCTGTGATTCTCTCATTTATGCGATATCACTGCCGTGTCGCTTAGATATCTGCAGTGCTTTCTAAGTGGCACGATAATGTTAAAAAGCAGAAAAACACACTACCACAACACTACACAAACCACTTAAACAAATAGACAAAGTTGATAAGAGCAGTTCTGTGCTTGAATGTTTTTTCGAACTCGAAATATTTGACCGAGCAGACCATGGAGAAATGTATTGGACTCCTCGGTATAGATGTTTCAGATATTGGCGTACATGCAACATTATAAAACAAGTCAGTGTTCTATGTTTAACAAAGAATCTCGTACTGTCTCCTCTTCCCAACAGGAAGAATGTCTTGTCAGTGTAAAGTTCTTGCCCCATTTGTCGTACTCATGTTTTCTCTTCTGCTAACCCTTCGGATATTATCTCGTATATTAAAAAGCCCCGGAACTGACAGTATTACTGACAAAATGCTTAAAAATCTTCCCCCTCTCACCATACTCTGGCTGAGCCATATCATGAACAACATTTTCGACTAGCTTACTTCTTCCCCTACTTGGAAATGTGCTAAAATTCTGGCTATCTTAAAACCTGGTAAAAAAAACCAATTAATCCTACCAACTACCGTCCTATCTCGCTTCTTTCTACACTTGATAAACTGACAGGAAAAATTATTCTTGATTAACCCTTAATTTCACCGATTCTAATAATATCATTTCTCCACACCAATTTGGGTTTCAGAAAAAAACTTATCCACCACCCACCAACTTTTAAGAGTCACCGAAATAATCGCCCAGGGTTTTTCTACAGGCATCATCTTCCTTGATATCGGCATTATGCTGATGACACAGCCATCATTTCACAACACTAATTTTCTCGTCAAGTACCTTCAAAATTACATTCATCTTCTTGAGTGCTGGCTTACTAAATGGAAAATCAAATTAAATGTTAATAAGACTGAAGCAGTCTTTTTCTCACACAAACGCATTCCTTCTCAAACTATCTCTATATACGGAGAGAATGTAATGTGGTCAAAACAAGCTAAATATCTCAGTGTTATTCTCGATAAAAATCTCACCTATCTTCCACACATTATACACATCCGCGATAAATTCAATAAACTCATTCGTATCCTCTATCCTTTAATTTGCCGTAACTCTCCTACCACCATAGTAATTAAACTTCTTCTTTAAAAAACTCACACGAGGCCTACAATAACATATGCTAGCCCTGTTTGGGGATCCACTGCTAATACCAATATTATTATTGATTATTTGCCGCTTGCAAAATAAAATTCTTCGAATTATCATTAATGCCCCTTGGTTTCTCCGTAATAGTGATATCCACCATTCTCTGAAATTGCAAACGATTCCCCAATTTATTCAAAAGCTTGCCCATAACTTTTACTCGAATCTTCCTAATATTCAAAACGATTTCATCAAAAGGCTGCCAGATTATGACATCCAAAACACCAAAAATGCTAAATGTCCTCGAACCTCTCTCATAATTGATTCCACTTCCCACCCCTGACTTGTTCCAGCCTTATTTTACCCAATGCGTTTTCGCAAACATTTCTCCTTACGTTGTACTTCTTTTTATTTTTTAGATTAATTCTATCTGTTTACTTGTATTTATCTCGAACAGTTTTCTTCAACTCTGCTTATTCATTATTTTTATTTGTTTCTCTCTATATAGTAAATATAAATGAAAGAATAAAAAATGAATAAATAAAAACCTTCCTGCTTTGTTTTTTAATGTATTATCTCATAACTTCAAAGGACTCCAACTCAAGATAGAAGCTAGTGGCTGCTTCGCACCAACACAAATAATCAATTGAATTACTTCAGTGTGTGAAGTCAATAAAGGAAGTGGGCATCGAGTGCAAAGCTTTTAGTTTGTTGAGGAGAGGGCAGGAGCGATTTTTCCATGAGTGGCGGCGTGTGACAGTTCGATGGCAGAATGTCAACAATGTCTGAAATCACACACATTTCTACGATATCTCCAACGAAAGTTGTTTTTTTTTTTTTTTTTTTTTGCAAGGTAAGAAATACTTCCTAATTATTTATCAGTGTTATTTCTTAGTAATTGAGAATCTGCTTTGTAAGATCTGAAATTTTTATATATCCGATCAATACAGCATACTTTTCTGAGTCTGTCGATGTACCATTTCATTCACTAACGTTCATATTAGTTGAAGAAAGTGCATTTTAAAAATGTAAACAAACCCATTTCGAACACAAGCCACGCCCACTTTCGGAAGTTCGAAGTTTTCGGTCATTATTTTCCGAACGATTTCACATTATTTCATAATTAATTATGTTCTATTTACTGTGAATCTTTTTCCTTTACTGTAAAAATTAATTTAACATCGTACGTAGATTTTTCAATTTTCATATGTTTACGAAATTAAAGCTGCCTTTGTAAACTTAATCAATGACCAGAATGTGATGAAGCAATTAACGCAGGGGCGAGGAATTGGAAAAGCATCGTG
>BPLR01018479.1:0-132212 GCA_021605095.1 Caerostris extrusa | reverse complement strand
AGTTACAGTATTACATGCTGATAATGGAAAAAAAGTTTAAAAAGCAGCTTACCAATTCTTCTGTTGATGGATCCTTATCCTTGATACTGTGATTTAACACAGCCTCCTGGTGTTTTCTTTCCTATTCATGAAGATGACTTAACAGGTATACTTCAGATCCAATCTGAAAATTAAAGTGGTTTCTTTTTAATTCTATATATAAATATTTAAATTATTTTTTGGAATTATAATTATTAAGACACTCAATAATAAAACAAACTTTTCAAAGAGTATTATCCAAATCAATCCATATTAAAATAAAAAGATGGAAAAATGATTAACTTCGCACAATTTTGTTTCTTATTATGATAGAAATAGAGGGAACTCAGCAATATCCAGTATTATCTAAGCACATACAAATGCAAAAGTACTTAAGATCCACTCTTCTCATTACTTTTATAAAGTACAAGTTTCATACTTTTATTAAGGTATACATAATTAATAAATAATAAATAAATTTCTCATGGAAATGAGAAGTTAATTGTGTTTAATCTCTCGAGTTAAATATATCTGTGTCTCGTAATTATTGATTGATTTTTTAATTATCCAGTATTTAAAAGATTTCCAAATTCTTTTCCTCAGCACAGACCATCAATTTTGAATCAAATGTTTATATATACAAAAAGAGAAAATAGTCTGCACACACATACACATTTTCATGAATAGAATATTACAAAAATCTAGTGTTTTCAAATACTTAAAAAATTATGTGATGTGCAGGTAAAATGTTTGTTTGGGAATCTAATACACAAAATAAAAAAAATTAAAACATTTTCTTTTGATAACCATAAGCTTTCCTTATTATCAATATTAAAAATTATTAATAATACTTTGCTTAAAATAATAAAAAAAGAAACAGTATCAAAACAGTTCAATAGAAAGTTTTCTTTTACATTTGCAGTTTAAATCTTAAATAGAACTATTTTTTGAATCATAATAATTCATTGATGAAATAAATTATTCTTAAATATTTTCATGGACTTTGAATATGCATATTAAGAAAGAATTCCTATTTTTAAGCCTTGAATTATTAAAAAATAACTTTGTACATTTTTAAACAATTAAAAAACAAATAATTAAACAAATTTAGAGAATTTTTTTTTTTTTTTTTTTTCTTCTCAAAACAGGATAAGTAATTTTAGTATTTTCTTTTCATTTAAATGACTAATTTTCAATTTACAATTAATGATAAATAAAAAATTAAAAAAAATAAAATTATAATGCATGTAAAATTCAACACTTCATGTTTCCTTTTTATTATGAATATAACAAAATATAAATATTTTAACATTCAATAAAATAAATAAATAACTAAGTTTTGATGTTATTTCAATTTGTACAGGACAGAAGAATAAGATAGAAATTTTTTTAAAACTGTTATTATTGTGCAAATATTGTTAATATGTTAGTATAGAATAATTAATATTCATTTCAAACTTTCTATAAAATATATTTACAAAGACAACAATCAGATACATACTAGAACATTGCACATGCTACATATTTTCTTCGTTCATAAGGCACTGGTTGTGGAGCATCATCATTATTGGAAGAACACCGCCGAATACTCAGCTCAAAAGCTCTCTGTCGGATTTGCTCCATGTTTACTTCATGCCTGCGAGCACTTTCTTCTTGCTATAAAACAAAACTTCCATTATCAAAATCACATTTAATTTTTTAAAATATTCTATTTAAAAATACATATTAATAAACATATTTTTAAAAAAAATAAATAGCCTTTTTAAAGTTTAGCAATTCCTAAATTTCAGAGAAATGGATTTGCAAAAATATTTTAATGTGTTTTTCTTCATTAAAATAGTTTTTCCATATAATGACAATGATTAAGAATCAAATGATTGTAAAACTCTCTATATTTTTTTAAAAATACACATAATTTATACATTATAAACATTATACATAACCAAAACATATAAACATTATACATAGCCAACATATGTTCCAATTTTTATTCTAATTATAAATCTCTTTTATATAATTTTTTTACTGCAAAACAATTATTTAAAAAAAAAAAAAAAACTTATTAATTTGGTGCTAGTATTTTTTTATTATTCTACTATTAAAAGTATTTTTGATTTTAGATTTAAATTACAAAATAATAATATTTTAGTTTTGAAAAAATATGAAATAGAAATCTATAATGACATAAAAATTATTCTATACTACTAAAGCACTAAGTATGATAAACTATTTTATTCTTTCCTAAAAATTTGAAAATGATTAATTTTATTTAAAAAGAGATTTTTAAATATTAATGCTTATAACATTCAAACTCAACAAAATATTAATATTTAATATGTTTTCCTATACTTCCAATTGCATAATATTTTATTCTTATTTCATAAAAATAAATTAGATACGTTTTTCATCCATTGAATATAACAAAAAATAACACATATAACCCAGTGTTGCCAGGTTTCAGGAAATAAAAACTTATTCTATATATTATAGATTGTTTGTACTTCCATTTTTCTGCATTTGTTTGCAAATGGGGATAAAAGCCTTTATACCCCAGATGCCTTCTCCCCACCTCTCAATTGACTTTAGCACAGCCAGTTTTTCCTAGCCCTATGCTAATAAAGCACTCCTCTTATAAACTCACTCCTATGGGAATAAAATTTCAAAGATCCATTGTAGAACCCTTGAAGTAAGCTAAGGAATTGGCAACCTAAAGGAATTGGCAATATACTGGTTATAACATTGACACCTTTTGAGGTACAGGAATATAGGATTAAACCAGGACATTTTTTATAGGTAAAACGGCGATGCAATTTTTTTCTTACTTATTAAACAAAATTTTAGGTGGTTATAATTAATCAATTAGTATGTTTTATGTATTCATTTAATGTCAGATTGTCTATGATCAATACAAAAGCATCAAAAATAACGTCAACCGTGAAAATCGCCAAATTGACATAAAATTTAGTTGAATAATTTCTTAACGCATATTGATCCAATTTTAAATATTTTTTTTTTTCAATGGATTCAGGTTTTGTATTAAAAGTATCCTTATCAATTTTGGTGAAATTTGGATGTATATTGTGGCTATTTTTAGGCAGACACATACAAACTTTGAAAATATATAGATAATAAAAACAAGGTATAACTTTTAAAACAAAAGCTTTTCTATTTTAAAATAAATGATAATGTAATTACTTTTAGTTGAATTTTTTTCTGTAATTCTTCTATACTTATTTGCTGCTGAGCATTCAAAGCTGAGATACGCTGTTCCCGGTCACTAAAAAGGAAAATAATAATCACAGAACAAGAAAACTCAAGATGCATTTATAATAATGAATAACAATATTTTAAAAACGTATTTATTAAAGTGATTAGAAATATACTTCAATAGATCAACACACAAAAAAAATTATTTTTAAATTGTTAAATTAAACAAAAATAAGATGCATAAAATGTCAAGATAGAAAAATATCATTCATTATCCTTCTCCAAGCAAATAAAATATAAAGAATAACTTAATACTCTTTTTAAAATTAATAATAACAAATAAAAAATGAAAACGAATCAATAAGTAATAATTAATCAAAAATTAATTAGCAATATAAAAAATACTATAAAAAAATGTATTGAAAATTTTATTAATAAAATATGAAAAAGGGTAATATACCGAGCTTTTGGCTGGCTAATTCTTGTCTTTCTTTTTCCTTCACAAGAAAAAGTTGCTCTACTTTATGATCCCTCATCTTCCTCTTTTCCTGCATTTCATTTAGACGAGCTTGCCTTTCTGCTTCAAGGATTTTCCTTCGACCTAAATAGAAATTTTCATATTAAGAAAAATATCTGCAACACAATTATAATATTTAAAAGACTGAAAATAGTCTAAAATAATAATAACTGAAGGATATTCAAAGGATAATTGTCTGAAACATTTTATAAAGCAAATATTAAAATAATAAAGTATGATGAAAGATACTATTTTATTATAATCTTTAATCCTAAATGATCATTTATAAAATTAAAATTAACTTACTTACAATTTTTATTATTAAATAATATGCCTACAAAGTCCATCACTTTTCTGATATTACTAAGAGGTACATGGTAAGTATCAAAAACCATTTTAACTTTTAGTATTATTGAAACCTGTATTTCTTGCCATTAGGTAAATATTCTTTCTCAAATTTTTAAAATAACTCTTATTTTTCAACAGGTCATTTATATAATTTTTAATTAATCTTCAATACTATTTTCTAATAAAATTAATAAGGTTCCTTCATTGATTGATTCAATAAATTTAAAATCCCTTATGGTTATTAATGCAATTGATTATATGTAATTTTAATAATTGCAATGTATTATACTGTAATGTTTTTAAATACTCATTTGCCGATTCTAGATAATATTTGTTCATGTACAAAAATTAAGAATAATTTGTGTACATCAGACTATTTTATTTGGATTTTTTTTTTTTTCCTTATGAACATGTTTATAAACATAAACATCTATATTTTAAAGAAATATCATTAAAACTTGTTAATTTTAAAATTATTATCCATGCTTTACTTTCCTATTATATTTTAACGTCGAAAATAAACTGAGCATTTTCAGTCAATGGAGAGCAAAAGATTACCTCAGCAGCAGCTTCTTTTGCAGCTTTTTCATCAAGTTTCCTCTGCCTTTCTTCCTAAATCACAAAATAACATCATACTACTTTATTTCATTATTCATTCTATCCAAAAAGAAAAAAAAGTTTATAAATAATTTTATTTACTTGTATATCATGTAATCTGGCTTCATGGTCTTTTTCCTTTGAAATAAGATCATGCCGTTTATTTTGAGCTTCTAATGAATTAATAAAAGCAATTTCGTTCACCTATTAGAATAGAAAAGAACTAATATGAATCACAAAATATTTTAAAATCTAATAAATATGAACTGATTTTATATATCTAAAAAAAAAAATCATTTACATTATAAATTTGGTATTGAATGCACAACCTAACATTTACAAAGCAACAATAGTTAAATTTATAGTGAGAAGGCATAGCATATAGCCTAAACACATAAAATTATTTATATAAGCATATAAAAACTATAAATACATCCTATTATTATGGGATTAATATAATTTTTTAATATTAAATCTAATTAAATATATAAAAACTGAATCACACAAAAATGAAACTTTGTTTGAATGTATTTCTTAAAGGGATAAAAACATTTTTTTCTAAATAAATGCAAAGGAACATAATTATGATCATTACTACTATCTTCAAATATAATCAAAAAGCTTATCAAAGAAAAAATGAAGAAATTTCCTTCAATTTTAAATAAAGTATTTTGAAATATTTTTTCTTCAATATTTAGTTTCATATTTTCTATTAAAATTCTGTTATTTTGTTTTTAATTTCAACACTAGTTTAACGCATTAAATTGTTAAGAATAAGTGATAAAAGAATCAAGTGATTTAGAGACTGATTAACAGCCTTAACATTTTAAATATGATATTGTATGCAAAAATGTGAAACAGAAAAATTAACATTGTAGCATTAGTTAAAACAACATACACACACACACATTTTATGTTTTGTATCTTGTACCCTGATTACATTCTACTATTATAAAATATATTCAAATAAAATAAATTTGTTATTAAAATAAGTAAAATTAAAATTTTTCAAGCATAAAATTATTTTTTTACATAAAAAAAGATAATGCATTTAATAAAATATAATTTATTCATCAACAAATATGTAATCCACTTCTTTAAATGAAAATAAAAAGAATTATAAAAAATTAACATTATTCAAAGAAAAAGAAATTTCTGTTAGAAGTGGAATTTAAATTATGCAATGCCAAATTTAGAAATGCCCAACTTTGCATATAACTTTATTTTGTTTCATGTTCTTGTCTCTTAATAGTAAATTTTAATAAATGCCTTGCCCATTGACTTCAGTCAGAAATACACTTCTTCTGAAACCCTCCTCCCCATTTCTTATTATTTCCAAAACATAATAATAAAAATCAAATTTAAAAGCAATAAATTACAAATAATGAAAATAAATTCAGAGACAATATACAGCTGTGCAATGCTCTTTCTGGCAAAGAAAATTTAATTGAAAGCAAAACAAAAATAAAAGATCAAAACAATTGAAATAAACTACATAAGAGACATAATTATAGCTATTCAGAATATTCTTCTTCTACTACTCCGTTTCTCTACTGATGTTTCAAAGTATTAATTTATGTGGCCTTACATGTAACTTTTCTGAAAGAATCATAAACCACTTAAATAGAGTATTCTGAAATATTTTTTTTCTTCAATATATAGCAAAAATATTCAATTTCTAAGGCAGCACAATATAATTTTATGCATGAACTTCAGATTGCACGAGACAAAATATTTTGCAGAAACATTTTTAGGATTTTAAAATATACTTTAGACTAAAATCTTATATTTTGATCAATGTTTGGGTGTCACGTCCCCTTTAAGAATTTCATGAAAATACTTTTAATTTTAAATACCTTTTCTTCCTCATCATGAGCCTTTCGAATAATCATTTGCAGCTGTTTTTTACGCTTTTCCTCAGCTCGTTGGAGCTTTGATTCCATTAGATTTCGTTGCTTTTCTTGGCGCTGTTCAATTAAATTTCTCATTTCTTCTCGCTAGAATCACATAATATAAAGCTACTAAAATACACTCACAATGTAGTGCAGAAATTAAAAGAACAAATCATACAATATTAAAGTAACACACAAACACATGATCATCAAAAAGGAAGAGGCATACTTCTTCAAATGCATACAACAGTAAATGACTCAAAAAAAAAAAAAAAAATGTAACAATAAAAGAATAAGTTTTTAATTTAATAAAAATATTTGTGATTTAGTATTATATACCTGATAAAAAAATTATTTCAATGAAAAGAAAATTGAACTTCTAAGTTTAAGATAAACAGATAGGTACAAAACTTTCTTTGCTTTCCACACAGAAGAAAGACGGCAATAAGCATTTTTGCAACAGAAATAAGATATTAATTCAAAATTTTACATAAGAATTGCATGTTTACATTACATAAGAAAATTGCATATAGTTTTCTAAATAGTTAATCATTAACTAGAGATAGTTTAACAAATGATAAACCACTTTTTAATTTATTAGACCTTCTTTATTCAATACACAACAGAAAAACCAAAGCAGCTGACGGCTAGTAAATTGGGTTTTTGAATCACAAAGGCCTGGTTCACAATCCCCAAATAACTAGACAAAAAAAATCAAACTATCAGCTTCTGTGTCATGGGCATGATGTCTATAGGCTTGAAAATCCTTACAATGGGTTGTAGTGGAAGAAGAGGGAAGGGACGAATCTCCCAGATGACCAATGGGGAGATTCATTTAAAATTGTAAGTACTGTGTAGTGGGACCTTGACTAGGTACTACTAAATCTGCTACATAACTGCTATTATAGTACCCAACATTCAAAAATAATAACAGATGAAACAGCCTCACTTTCCTAAATGTCAGTTAGAAAATCCCTATCCACCTCCAATAAAAAACTGCCACTTTTTCAATCTATATTTTCCAAATGGTTTGATCATCTTTATATGTAATTAAACTCATTTAAACTTAATATTAAGTCTATTATAAGATCTTGTATTTTTAATTTGTTATGTCTCTGTAACCTTCAGCAAAGTAGTTCTATCTATGCATTGAATTTTAATACAGAGGTAACTTTTATTATTTGACTATTTTCCCTTATGATATGAAACTTAATGATCAGTCATAGTGACATCACATTTAAATAAGCTGCTGAAAATTATAGGAAAAAAAAAAACAGATTTAGAAATTCTTATTATGAAAAAATTAACAAACAGACATAAGAAAGCTAATTATTTTACAACTTTAATATTCACAGTAAAGAAAGGAATAGTGAGAAAAATTAAATAAGTGAAAGCATAAAAAAATTTACTTTTAACGAATTAACTGAACTATCATGTATACAAAGCTGAAGTTTTAACTAATTGGAAACATCAATCAATCTAAAACGGTAAGTGTAATCACAAAACAAACTTTTTTTCCATAATTTTAGCATTTATTTATTTGTGTAATTGATAATTTTAATAATTTATATAAATTAATACTTTTTAAATTGTTTTTAAATTAAATTGAAATCTAATTTAAGAAAAAAATTAAATAAAAATCAAAGAGATAAAGCATAATATCAATTTAGTAATATTAGATCCATAATGAAGATTTTGAAATGGAATCCACCACATGATAGATATAAGATTATTGTACATATTAATAGATGAAATTACATTATTAAGTAGCATACCTTCTTTGAATAAGTTTGAACTTCTGGGCTTTTTCGACAAGCAGTCTTTCACGCTGTTCTTGGGCTTTTAGTTGCTTTTCATTGCACACACGAATGGATTCAAATAAGGACCTAATCCAATTAGATTGCAGAAAATTAATCAAAGTTATTAGCAATTCTGGTAAATTTTATAAAGTAGAAAAGTTTATTTTTATACATTGTAGGAAGGAAAACACAAATTATATTCAATAAATCATTTATTGAATTTATGATCAATGCCACAATTTTATTATCTGATGATGAAGTATTATAAATAGAATAAGGTTTCTAAAAATCAGGTTGATAGTCAAACGCAGAAAATATACAATGTGTCATCTAAAGCACTTATGAATAATAAGTTTTTACATTAACAGAAATATTTTCAATGTATTCCTCTGAAATAGATCTGGTTCACATTTATAAAAATTGCTCACTTTAACCTCTTTTTTAATACCCACTCCCTTTTTTTTTGTAATTTACACTTGTGATTCATTGCAAGCATATCATTCTGAAGAGAATTTAATTGATATCTATTAAAAATAGACTATCCTGTACATTTTCTCTATGGTAGAATGAGACAAAGTGTTTTATTTTGCTATTACAGTCAAAAACATTAAAAATTACATGTTTATTAATGTTTGAAATTAGGCAACAATAAAAATTGATGATTAACATGACTTTTCATAAAGTAAAAAAAAAAAATCATGTAAAGAAAAAAAGAAATACAAGTATGTTTCTAGTAAAAACATTATTTAATCTTGCTTTAATACATTAGATAAAATTTAAAGTGAGAAATTAAAAAGAAAAGAAAATAAATTTAATATGACTGTTATAGCTAATTATATAATTTGAAATTTTTGTAAAATTATTTTATATGTTAACAAGTTCCCAGGTTTTTCCATGTCGTCTTAATAAAAATATGAATTACTAAATTGAAAGCTTTAACATAGAATTAAAATTAAAAACTATAAACTTGCTTTTTTTCTGAAAGGGGAAGATAATTTTTCGTGCATCTCTAAAGCTCTGCCAGGTGTTCTCAGTTCCATGTCAAAGCGGTCCATTTGTTCACCCCATGACAGTTCAAGTTTATGCACTTGTTGTTCCAAAACTGAAAGTTTAAATAACATTCAGTCAAAAGATATTCAACACAATCTGTAAATGTAACTACTCAAAATGATGCTTTATGAAATCTGTTGTCATCTTCTAAAACCCTAATCATCTTTAATTAATGCAGTATTATGCATAAAATTTTTATATTTTTATAAATAATCCAGTCCTGATAGAAAAACAGAGATATTTTACTTTTAATCTCATCTCAAAAATACAAACTATAGAGTGGTAACTATACAAACTATAGAGGAGTAAAAATAAGGCTTAAAGAGAAAAACATTTAATTTCTTTTTATATATAAAAACAAACATATACTCACACACATACATATATATATACTCATACACATATACTCCCACACACACACACATATATATATATATATATATATATATACTCTCACACACACACACACACTCACTCACACACCTATATATATATATATATATATACACACAGTAGAACACCTCTGTAAGTCGAACTTCAAGGAAGACGCCAAATAATTCGAGTTATAGAGTTTTCTACTTATGGAGGATTTCACTTAAGTAGATTTTGTAAGGAAATATTCGACTTGTAGAAGTTCAGATTCTTTTTAACTTATTTTGAGTTAGAGAGGTAAAATAAATAAAAATTTAAGTTACAGAGGTAATAAACATATTTATTTGCAACTTAAAAGTTATATTATGTACTACAATAAAAATCAAAATAATTCAAAAACCTAAAAATTAAAAATATTATGTATTAAAAGTCAGTTATTATAATTTATTATTATTATTTTTTTTTTGCTTAAGCCAATTCGATTGTTCTCTATCTATAGCATTTTCTAAGCTATAAAGAGCAGAAAATTCTTTTTCTTCCAAGTTGCTATTTCATAGAATTGGTTTTTCTATTTACTTCTCATGTATTGTTTTCTAAGAAACAATGACGTGCATTGTCGGCAAATCCTTAAAGTTGGTAACTTATTTTTCTTCGAGCTACAGAGATAATTAGTTTCAAATGATCAGGTTGTAAAAAAAAAGATTGTAAAAATCAAACATTGCTAATGTTCCGAGATACAGAGGTCCAATTTTTTTTTTCCCAGTTACGGAGGGAAAATATATACCAAAATAGCTTGTGAGGATTGACTAATTATTTCGCTTTTATAGAGGGTTGAAATTTCGCGTAATGGAGGTTTTGGAACTTGGAGGGAAGGGAACAAAAAAATTTTTCGAGTTGTGGAGGTTTTCGACTTATTGAGATTCGACATAAATAGGTTCTACTGTATATACACACCCATACACACATACATATATACGCACACACATATATATATATGCACACTTACACACATATATATATATATACACACACATAATATATATATATATATATAATGAAAACATTAGAAAAATTACCAACCAAGCAAATGAATACAAAAACTAATTTTAAGATTTCTACAATTAGCCTACTCATATTTTATCAGACAAAAATAAATTATTTGAATAATAAATCTAATATTGTTTATTCAACAAATTTCTTAACTATATTATAAATACAAGTTAGTCAAGTATAGTATAATAAGAAATCTTAAATTCATAATTTTAATTATAAATTCATTACACAAAAACTTATCCATGTTCTTAAAAGTTTATAAATAAATAGATTAATGTTTATACAAGAAACTTTTGATTAAGATGTTATAGATTACTTTTATTTCCACGCTGTATCATAAAGCTCTTGACACTGTACATCAAATGCTTCATCATGAGACATCTATAAATAATTATTGTATGATTATAATTAACTTATTTTTCTTTAAAATAAATCTGAAATATAATTATTTGAAAATTTAAAGTTAGTTGTTCTTAAGAAATAAGTTACATTAATCAAATTATATGTTTTTAAAGTATTCTCAAAATGTAATTCAAACAAAAAGTTAAAATATAAAAATGTGCATTTTATAAAAAATAACCTTGAATCAATTAATTTCAAAACAATAATCAGTTGTTTAAGCAAAATACAATGAACTATAATAGAAATTTATAAAATAACCTGATTTTTCATAGAGTAATTTTCAACATTTTACATATGATTATGAGGTAAAATTATATCAATTGAATAACTTTATGAGAAAGTACAATAATTTAATGAACAGACAGATAACAAAATTAAGACTAAATGAGATTTTCAAGCAATTTTAAGTAATTAGGTAAGAACATAATGCAAAATAAATTGTTAAAAACATATATAATTTAAATATTTAATTTTATAAAAGAATAATGTTAAAGTTACTCTTAGTTATATTTTACATACATAACTGACTGGTATAAAATATAACTGAATGATATCACACAAAACATTGCTGATTATAATTATTATTGAAAATAATGTAAAAAATCAAAAACCATTATTAAAAAAACTATGTTATATTAACCGAATTGATTATAATCAGAAACAATTGGGGAAAAAAACATCATTTAGTTACATTCTGTTTATCATTTCCATTTTCAAACATAAATAGAAATTGTGCCATTTATGAATGAATTTCAAGTTGCACATATTTATACTTGCACTTATTTATTCAATTCTGTAAAAATATTGATAATAAATATATGTTACTTTAATATAAAAGCTTATAAAAATGTAAGATTTGCCTTTAGAAAAATATTCCTCATTATTCATTTATAAATAAAAACTTTATATAATACTTTATAAAAAACAAGATATATAAAAATGTTAATGGACTCACTGGGCCATCTTGATCATCAGATGTCAACCCATTGTCACTTTCATCAAGGCTTCCATTTATTGCACACCTTTCTCGAGAACTATCATTGCAAACCAGCGTTTTTCTTGACCGTCTTTTATTAGCACCAGCACCTTTCTCTAAGAGTTTCTTTTTAAATGATTTGATATTGACATATCTCGGATTTCCCAAATATTGATCACTGATGCACAAAGCTTTTGAAAGACCATAATTACTTGATTCGCTAGGAGAATAGACATCGGGAGCACTGGAAGACCGAACTGTCATGTTTCTTTTCAATATTTCAGTTAGTCCTTTATCATTTTCAAGAATTGAAATAACATCCAGAGGCAATCTAAGTGATTCTTTTCTAGAAGTTCTTTCACTTGAACTTCGCAATTTCGATTCAGGAAGCTCTTTTTTAGTTTTAGATGCATTATCTTTATTCAAGTTATCTGTACTAATCAATTCTTTATTGGTGGTAGAATTTAATAAAGTGCTTTTTATTTCCGTCTTATTAATTTCATTTTTAGCAAGTTTACTACAGGCTATCTTCTCATTTTTTAATTCTTGACTAGAAGTTTTTTTAGAAGAATCTGAAGATTTCTGTGAGTTTTTGTTGACAACTTTTCCATTGACTTTAGTTGTATAAGGAAAACCACCAATTCTTGACTGATTAAGTTTGGCTATTTGAGCAACTTGATTCTCATGATTTTTGTTCATAAAAGGCAATTTTTTTGCTGGAGAATTTCGACATCGATTCCTGCCTCTAACCATTTCCCATCCATCAGAGTCATCTAAAACAGAAATTAAATTTTTAAAGTTTAAAATAAATTAATTTACTTTTTACCAAATTTGTCAGGTAAAAACCTTTGCAGCATTTTTTTTTTTACTCTTATAGAGACATTTAATGGTTTTCAAACAATTTTAGATTTTATAAAATAACAAATAAGATTTTGGTTCTTATTATGTATTTCATTAGGTATAAATAGGAAACACTCTTATAAATCAAAAGTGACTTTTATAAAAAATGATATCTAACATTAATATTATATTAAAATATTAAACTCTTCAGATATTTTTTTTTTTTTGTATTAGTATTGCCAATTTTATACCTTTTTTTTTATTGATAGTCTCTTACACTAGTACAATAAATAATAGTATACTACACATAAAAATATGAGGTCAAATTCAATTATATAACAAATAAGACTTAATCCAAAGACAAAAGAAAAAAATTATTCTAAAATATAATGAGGAAAATACTTGATATAAAATATTGGTGGGGTGCAATTTCAATACTTAAGCGTGAATAATTTAATTTTTTTTTCTTTGTGAGATTGTTGGTTATGACTTACAATTAAAAAAATATATTGAAAATTTTTTTTATAACTTCAAAATTTCACAGTTTAAAATAATAATTAATTAGAAGTCGCTCACTCCAAATAATTTAAAAGAAAGGTGATGTTTTGCATTAAATAAAATAAAAAATTCTAAAAATATATGAGTAAGATTAGTTTTAAAAATCCAAGTTCTTAATAGGGGAGCAATAATTTTTTTTAAATAACATTTTTGCTGTATTAATTATCAGGAGATTGTGGCTCTTTTAAATATGATATTTTGTGCCTTGTATAAACTTTCAAACATGATTTTTTGCTTAAAAAAATTAATATTTCGTATAATTAGTGACATAAAATCCATTGAAGATTTGTGTCTATTCACTTGTATCCTTTGGCATACCAAGCACAACAAGTACTTTTGTATACACATGATATAAAACTAACAAATGTAATTAAAAACATTTATCTTTCTCTCATCAAAAAGTTCTGTAGAAGTTCTCAAAAACATTTTAATGTACTTAAAAAATTAATTTTAAAAAATTCAGAGGGAAAAGACCTACAATCATACAAAGAAATTCTAAGGTTTTTTAACATTTCCTTTGCTTATTATCGATAGAAAATTTTGCTACATTATAATTTTATTTAATACTGCAGTTGTCACAATATTGTGGAGTGCTAAGGTACTCTCAGGAATATACAATTAATCTTTTTAAATTTTACTATAAACATTATTAAAAAGTAGTTTTTAGATAATTACTTAATTAAAGATGAAATAATTTATTAGAAAAGTGAACAAGAAATTTGTATATCCACACCTTTGAAAGATTTTTTTTTACACAATATTTTGTAGTTAGTAGGCTACAGAATATTATGGAGGGATAAGGTACTCTTAGGAATATACAGTTAATCTTTAAATTTCCCTATAAACATCATTAAAAGTAGCTTTTAGATAATTATTTAATTAAAGATGAAATAATTTATCAGAAATAGTGAACAAGATATTTGCATATCTACACCTTTGAAAGATCTTTTTTTACACAATTTTTTTGTAGTAAGTAGGTTACAAAAATCATATACAATATAAGAAATAAAAATAAACTTCTTAACATTACCATCAGTAGTGGACTTTAAGACTTCTGGAATCTTTTCAACACTGGAAGCTTTTTGAGCCCAATTTGTGTAGAAGACGGCCGATTAAGTGATGACATAGATCCACTTTTTTGGGTTAACTTATGCCCATCAGACAAAAGGCGGGAGTGTGTTTTCTTGGGTCTCTCTTCCAATCTTCCACTTTGATTTCTTGAGCTAAGTGACTGGACATAAGATATATTTCTTTTTATAGCTGATTCACTTCGATTTGTTTTCATAACCTTCTTTTCATCAGTAGATGTACTGAGTTTGATATCACCTTTCTGAGTTGAATGCATCTGTTTAGCTGCTATATGTTTAGTTGCCATGGGAGAACTAATAGATTTAGTAGATGGTGGATTATTTTCAATTTTTCAGTTTTCTTAACAAAATTTGTTGTTGTTTTAGAAGAAATATTTTTATTATTCTGATCCACTTTTAAGGTAATGTGCGTGTTTCTTTTGGATTCACGAGGACTTGGCTAATTTAAACTAGATTCATTACTTATTTTTTGAAAATAGCAGGAGATGTAGCAGTACTTTTAAAATTCTTGTTCAGAGATAATTTGGTTTTTGAATTTGCTGTTTTGTCCTTCATTAGAGCTGAGGACTTTTTCTGAGACATTTTTAACTGTTTCAGATGCATCCTTTAAGCTTTTTGTTTTAGAATTCTTATTTGAAACATCACAAAAGAAGTTGCTTTATTTTGAAGTTTTTCAGAAGAATCTTGTTTTATAGAAGACTCTATAGGCATTTTATTTGGTGGATCATTTTCTTTCAAAGAATTATCATCACAAATGGATAATTCTTCATTTTGGTCATTGAAATGATGAGATTCATCACAAATATTTTCCATATCATTCTTGGGAGAATCAGAATTCAGCTGTTCATTGATTACATCTGATATATTTTTTGATACTTGTGTCTCTTTCTCTGAAGTATTATGATTGATATATTCTTTAATTACCTCGTTGGATGAAACATTTTTTACATCTTCATTTTTGGCACAAGGAACTGTTGGTAATATTTTGCTCAGTAAAAACTTTATTTACTACTAAGTTATCATTACAAGGAAAAGATTCATCAACAGTTTCTGATACAACGGATATTGTAAATATCAAAGGAATTTTTTGGAATTGTGTCAACTTGGTGAGGGGAGTTTCTAAAACAATATCCATCCTGCCCTTAGACTCATTACATTTGGTATCAGATTCACTGCAAGATTTACTGGATATTGTAGAAACTTGAGTCAAGTTTTTGACTTCAGAAGAGGATGTAAACTCACTGAAAAGTATTTGAAAAAATAAAATTGAAAAATTAACTTTTAAATACATACAAACAAGAAAATTATAGACATTATTTATGTAATATCATATTATAAATGTAACAATCATCTATATTTTTAAAACAGACACTATAATGAAAAAATAAGCAAATTAAACTTAATTAAAATCTAATAAAAGTGTTAATTGATTGTAGTTTTGATGAATTTATGCAATGATGGTTTGTAATCACATTATATATATAAAGTACAAAATTTGTCTTTCTGTGCTCGTATATTTGCTAAAACTTAACTTTGTTTTAAATAAAAACACTTAAAATTTCAATTTTTAAATCGGGCTGTAGTCAAAATTCAAAGTTCTTATTAGTTATTTTTTATAATTAAATAAAAACTGCACATTTCATAGTGAAATTATATTTTTAAACTTTTAAATAATTGCCTGCTTTTATCAACATATTGTTAACATTCACTTATGGTTATTAACAAAATAATAAATGAATTAGAATTCATAACCTGAATAATATAAAACCTAAAAGAATGAGAGAATCCATTTTTTTTTCTCCCCTTTTGGTGTATGTTATTTTTGATTTAGTACATTATCAAAGACGCCAACCTCAAATGAAACTTTTCACAGGTATCTTGGACAATTTTCAGTAATTTTTATGCTTGGTGAAGAACTTATGGGTCATAAACACTTCCCAGTACTTTTTAATCAAAATGACTATGACCACAAGGGGTACAACAAAAATTTGTGGTACTGCATATCAAATTTTTTTAATTTATTATATCCTATCCTGCCTTTTGAAGAAAACTGCACCATAAAATCGAACCAAAGGGGTCATATGGTCCACCGAATATGTTGTCTTTTACCATTGCCAATAAAAATCATATGAACTTTATAAACTGATGAAAGAGAAAGGATTAAATGTATCTTTCCTAATTATCAAAAAAATGACATCAATATTTTCTATTTTTCATGAAATCAATGGAAGTTTTTTTTAAGGGATGAAACAAAAATCATTTATTTTAATTTTCATATAAGTATTAGTTATTCTATAGTCAGTAGTTAATCCAAAATGTTCTTGTTCCCCGCAGAAACAACAAAGATTCTTTAGCTGTAGGCATCTCTGTATTACCAAAAATTTTTTTTTAATCAAATGAGCAGTAAAAATAAAATTATACCTCCCAAAATTATATATTCCTTTTAAAAATCATTTGCTTTCATTTTGCATAGATGTAGACAATTATTTGTAAATATTTGATTTAATGGAACTAAAATATTTTTAATGTTTCTAGGATATTCATGAAACAAAAATGATGAAATTTATGTTTTCATAACTGTTTTTCCATAATTATTATCATTCCATTTCATATGTTGTTGTAATAAAAAAAAATTTTGCAAAAATTTTTTATTAAATTATTTTTATCTTTTATTGTTTTATTTTTAATTAAATTTATCAAATTAAGAAATATTCACTGAAGCAGGGAAAAGTCAAACTCCTTCTACTTGTACTAAACAAAATAAATTCATTTAAAGGCTTTTTTTAAAGACAATAGCATTTAGAACATTAAAAAATAATTCATACTAAAAGAAAAAGAAGTTATCCTGTTTCCTTACTTATACACTTATGAAAAATTGATATGTACACTAAAAATATAATAGTTAATTTTGGTGCAGAGTATAAATAAACTTTCGCCCTTAATATTTTATGTGGTTTAAATAAAATAATTCATAAAAAATCTAAAAATCATAAAATGTGCAAAAACAATTTAATTTTATAAATGTGATATATAATTTACATCAAACTAGCATTAATTTCAGTAAAAAAATTTAAAATTACAGAACACTTATTTAACTGAACAACATTTATATAAACATAAAAAAATTATATATACGGAATAAATTAGAATATTAGTATATTAGAATATATACTTTAAATGTAGAAAAGTTAACGATTACAAAAATTTAAAAACAGTTAACAGAGTTAAAAAAAAAAACTTTAAATATCTTGGTAATTTAAGATGCTCAACATTCTGATATGATTTTACACACAGTACAATTTTATATCATTGTTCCTGTTATCACAGATTCCTTTTAATTATGTCTTTGAAAATTCTGTTGGCAGCAGCTTGTATAAAAATTTCTACTTTCATTTAACAAAGTGCAGAATACTAAAAGTGTTATACACAATGCATAAAAAAATTAAGCAATAAGTATTGTCAAAAATATATAAATTGAACAATAATAACAGCATGGTCAAAAATTTTATGTAAAATAAACAACCTTATAATCAAAAGCTAGTATGACATCTTTGTTCAAATGTATACTATATGTATAGCAATTATGGAGTTTATGAGTGATAAATGCAGGCACATACGAGTAAGTTAGAAAATTAATTTTGAACAGTATGAATCAAAGACTAATTAAGAAAAATTACAAGATAAATTTAGAATATTTGCTGCAGATAAATATGAAATAAAATTTTATTAATTTATAAACAGATTATTAGATCTAATAAAAAAAGGTTTAAAACGAAATTTTAGAGTAAACACAGATTGTGATTTTACAAATGGACTTGCATGAAAAATTACGATCTACAATATCTCAGCTGATTGAATACAGTGAAATTAAGCAAATTATTTTACTATTACAAATTAAAATTTCTAATTAGGGATTAGAATATTTAGGAAACTGAAACATATTTAACAATTCAATTGATGCATACCTAGATGAATCAAAACAAAGAATTCTCTTCGCATGGCTATTGCCTCCGCAGTAAGTTTTTCAATAAAAACATTTTTCAAAAGAGATTTACCAGGAGAAGACTTAACATCCCAAGCTAACGAAGTTGGTCTGTAAAATAAGTAATAAAAAATACTTTATACAAAATTTCATTAACTAATTACAAATTTTATAACTCATTTTCAGGCACTAAATGCACAGTGATCAGAATACAACTTACACATTACTTAAATAGTACTAATTTTCTAATTATTTGAATACCATAAATAAAGCATTTTTGGTAGAAAAAATGCAACGCTTTACCTATTAGGAGGAGCAGTTTTTCATAGTTTTTGTTGATATTTATGTACTGAATTAAAGAATGAAAATCTTTACTATAATTTTCAAGCATCATGATCGCTTCCTAAAAATCAAATCAAGATAAAAATTATTTTAAAATACAAAAAATTTCTACAGTAAATTGTATAATTTCAATAATATATTTGTAAATTGCTGATGTAAATAATTTACAGTTATGTCATAAATCAAGCATAGAACAAGTATAAAATGATACTTTATATGAAAATGGGAAATATTTGATATTAAAAAAAAGCTTTTGAAAGTCATTCTCTTAAAATGATTTTTTTTTTTTAACATACATGCAGATAAGAAAATAAAGAATAATTGCTTTTAAATCAATAAAATAAAACTATCAATAAATGGTAAAATAACTTAAAATATAAAAAGATTTAGTAACTTTTCACATGTTAATTTAAAATTTATTAACAGTCTAGAAATAATTATACAATATTAAAATTTATTACATTTTAAAATACAGTAATAACATTGCAGAAATTTCCTTTATAATCAAATTTTTTATTTATTTTATTTCAGTATTATAAAAGTTACAAAAGTTATTTGTTTTAATAATATGAAGAAATTTACATAATCATATAAATAAATATTATATTTTTTACTCATTTTTTTAGTGTATTTAAAATTTTTGAAGTAGGATATATGTGCTCAATAAATAACAAGAAGTCTCTACAAAATTTATAGTGAGAATGAAGTAACCTCTCAATGATAGAAAAAGAGTTGAATAAAAAATAATAACATAATTAGTTATCAGATAATTATGAAAATTCAATTTATTTCAACTATTCACATATTTAGTAAAAATTTATCTTGATCATATGCTAAATCAGCAAAGAATAAAAAAGAAATGTAACTATTCATATATTTTTAAGATAATGCATCAATTTCATCTCCGGTCAAAATATATAGATATATATATATATATATTTTTTTGTTATAATGCAGCTAGCAAACACTTAGACAGTTTGGTCTTGGAAGCCTTAAGGCAAGCGCTGCACAGACGTTACTTTGCATTACCCAGGAAGCACGTGTAATTTGAAGAGATAAGCCACGGACGCGAGTAACAATGCCCCCGCAAGGTGCTCTGTCATATAGACAGGGACCTATGGTTTAAATTGGATTCGAACCACTACAGACATTCATGGCGCCGCCGGCACAGACCGAAACCTGCAGTACTGAGCACCAGAGCGCTAGCCACTCGGCCATTCAGGCCCTCCGGTCTAAATATAGAGAGGAAAGAAAAAAACAAAATCACCTTGCTTTCTACAATGCTTTCATCCATTTCACAAGTCTGATATATTTCATCAACAGCACGGTGCAAATTTTCAAACAAGAAAGTCCAGTAGCGACACGAAGACTCTTTTTCTGGGTTTCTTCCAGCAGAGGCAGATCTGAAAGGGCGGCTTTTAGGCCTAGAAAGAGCTCCTCGTCGTTTATTGCTCCTCAGAAACAGACGAGCATCAGGAGTTTTATTTGAATCCACAGAATTAGGATTAGGAGACACAGATTGAGGACGAGGAGAGACAGGAGGTTTCTTTGAAGATGTACTTCACAAATAAATAACATCATTAATTGAATTTTTAATTAACTGGACTTTTGAATTCATAAGTCTTTATGGTAGCTAAGAATTACAACACTGGTATACCGAATATCGGTATTTTGAGCCATTTATTACAATTTTTGTAATACCGGTATTCACAAGTTTAAATACCGTTTTTCGGTATTTACTAAAATTAAGAATTCTTAACTGTGAAAGAAAATTCTTATCTGAAAACTAGAAATTCTTATCTGTGAAAGCAAGGTTGTAGTTGTGAAAGAAAGTGTGTAATATTTCGATAGTTTTTAAATTGGTGAGTTTGTTATTCACATTGTATTTGCATATCATACTTTAGAGTTCAAAATATTTTCAGATTTATTATAAATATATATATATATACGTCATAAATAAATTAAATTGGCGGTAACTAAAAAATTTTCAAAAACCATAATGCAATACAGAAATCAGCTATATCCAAAACAATCCGATCATTAAACTTTATTTGAAGGCGAGGGGATTTAGAAAATACTTGGAAAAAGTTTATCGAGCATTGCTAACAGTTCCACCAACTAGCAATAGATGCTGAAAAGCATTTTTGAACAGGAAAACTGGTAATTTTTGCACAAAATTATGTTCAGGCTTAATGATAGTACAATTGATGCATTATGTTTTTAAGATCACATTTCAAAAATTTGTAATAGTACAGGGCAGATTAAATAATGATATTTAGACTCTTTTGTGATTTAAAAAAATAAGATGTTCCTTTACTTTTTTTTTCATTTGATTCTTTATATACTATCATAGTTTATAAATTACAAATTTTTGTGATATTTACATTCTCTAATAAAACTGGCAAATAAAACAAAGTTAAACCTGTGTTTTCTTTCTTTTCACTAAAATTTATACTACCGGTATTAAAAAGTCTCCGTATATCCCAGTATTAAGATCTAAAAAATACTTTAATACCGGTTTTTTTGGTTTCAGTCCCTAATGGCAGCAAGGTGAATTCGTACGATGAGGGATTAACATTTTAAAACATAGGATAAAAGGCGAAACAAATTGTGAAATTTTTTTTTTATATTTCAATTTTATCGACTTGATTTATTCAAATGCATGATTAAACATTTTTGGCTTTAAATCATTACTTTAAAAAAAAACTTATTTTCATTAATATAAGTTGTTTAATTCCAATTCATCTTCTAAACTATAATTTCACTTTTTTTTAAATTGAGTTATTTTGAGATAATTTAAAAATACTTAAGATATTTTTAGGTTCTATTAGAAAAAAAAATCAAATTATGTATTTGTAATATATTATGAGCAATTTTGTGTGTGTGCGTGTTTTTTTTTTTTTTTTTTTTTTTTGATGTTGCAAATTAAAAATTTAGAATGCAATATTTATTGTTTTATTTTGCTTATGTTGCAAATATATAATTTAGCTGTAACAATCTACAGCACAAAAATGCCGGAAGAATAAGTTTTCAGATTGAAAGAAATCTGCTAATAGAATCAAATCAATAACTTAAACTTTTTACATTAAAAAGAATTAATTTTATTTTATTTTTAAAGCAAAATAATACAAAAAAAAAAAAATCTAATTATTTTACCCAAAAGTCAGTCAAATATTAGAATTATAAAGATCATAAGACTTTTTTATGCATTATTATTAATTGCATTATTGTTGTTTAAAGTTGTTGAATTTGATTTTTCAATACACAATCAATAACTTAAAAAAAAAAAAAAATTTCTTTTGAAATAAGTTAATTATGGTAGAATGCTAAAAAAACTATTAATTAAAGTGTTAAAACTAAAATTATTGGTGAATTTGTAACACAAGAAAATTCTTAATAAATTTTTGAGAAAATTCTTAAGCACTTATAAATATGATGCATCATTAATAAACATTTCATTTTGTGTCACCTATTCTCAACCTTTTTAAATTTCAATGCTTATAGAAAGAATTATTAAAAACTTTCAAAATTATTTTCAAACTAAATGCCAAAAATATTCATTTATAAAAATATTTGTTTACCTTCCACTGACCCATCAGAAATGAAATTGAGAAGATTTCGAGCCTCAAGTCCTTCTTCAACTACTTTCTGAATAGTTTCTTGTGTACTGACCTATTAAAAAGTTTTCATTAAAAAAATGTGTAAACAGAAATATAATAATTTTAGATAAGATATGATTCTTTTTAATGTGCTTTTTAACACAATAGATAAAAAAAATTGATAAAACTGTACATTATGAAAGAAAATCTTACAGAAGTAAAATTTGAAATATGATGGGTTTTGAAAGTTAATTAAATTCTCATTTTCTTTTCATGCTTATTATTATAACACTTATTTTCTAAAAACCTGAATTAAGTAAGCATAAATCTCAAAACACCTGTTCAAATTAAGTAAAGAGCCTGGAAGCAATTTCATAATATAATGATTTTATTCATTTTGTTTATTTTCAAACAAACAATTTTGCAGATTTATAAAAAATAAGCACTTACTGCAGCCATGGCTCAGTTTTTATTCTATCCCTTAGTAGATCTATTTATGCACCAAGTCTTCTGAAAAAAAAAAGTTACAATTTTACACAATATTTTAGAATTTAATAATATTTAAATTAATAATTTAAAATAAGAGTAACAAATGTGTATAATATTTTACCAATTTGTGTAGTGATTTAATTTCTTTAAATGGAAAATAATTATGCATTTTATCATTACAAAATAGGATAGTTATAAAATTATAGATACATATGTTTCAGAATATCATATATAATCTGGTAAAAAATCTTGCATTTGTTAAAAACTGAGTAAATCTGAAAATTTTAATATTATTTACAAATTAAATTAAAAAAATGCAAGTTTAATATTTAAAAATTAAATATTTCTCTATATTTTTAGAGGTAAAAAAATGGATTATCAATTTATTAAACTATTATTTTTGTTTAAAAAACAATAAAAAGAGTGAAAAAAAAAATATATTTCGACGAGACTAAAAATTTTATATTATTAGCATATATACCAATCTAAACGCATTTTTGCACTGAAAACAAAAATGGAAAGATAACATTTTTAGAAAAATAAATTTTTATAAAAGATTTTGTCAGAAGAAAATAATATTACATTGATATATAATTAAATAAAGGAAACTAGGAATGATTTGAAAATCAGGTGCGAGTTCTCCGAAAGTTAAAAAATTTGTTGGTAAATAAAAGGATATTTTTAGGAAAAACAATAACTACAATAATTAAAGTAAATACGAAAATTACTTCTAGTTTCATTTGAACATTTTCAGCACAGTAACTAAACTTCCATAGTTAAATTTCATAATATAGACAAATCTACGCGAAGTTAACCCGACTTCGTCTTGAACTTCGTGTAAATAAACAGAACACAAAACAAAACTGAAAGCATCATACGCGAATAGAGGCAGACGAATTTCATAACATGCAATAGCGATGATATACAAGGAGGGAAGGGAGAGGCGGGGGGTTAAATGAATCATGAAAAACATTTATTGCGGAATTCATTAGGGGCATTTAATAATAATTGAGCTGTCGTATAATTTTTATGCAGGAAATTGTTTAATTTGTTGTTTAAAAACTATAGATATTTGTATTTTCTGAAATTGAAATATTTTATCTTAAATTGAATGTAGGTGCATTCTTAAATAAAGCCCATTTTCGACCCTTCGAATTTACCAAACACTTATTATGAAATTTTTCTATTAAATCTGAGAATTAAACGAAGAAAATAATATGCATTGGAATTTTCTGTTTTAAGGTACAAATGTTTTAAGTTCGACATCATATTTACGTTGTTTTTCACATAAAATATTCATACAAATTAAAAAACTATGAAATTTTTAATAAATTACATTCAATGTTATTTTTAAGTTTGAAAGATCTTTCAATTTTCTTCATTCAACGGCAATATTTTCTCCTTCTTTAATTCCCTTTTCAGCTTTCAGCAGCAAATATTTTCTCCTGCTGTAATTCCCTTTTCAACTGTAAGCAGTATTCGCAAAAGTTCATTCGATATCTACACAACATTATAGTAAATAACTATTTAGATTGGTAATGCTGGTTTCAACAACATTCTAGAATCCGAAAATTTATTAAAAGACGCCGATAAAGATACTCACTTATTTGAGCTTAAAACAAAGCCCGAGAAATCATGATTGTGAAATACCAAATAAAAATCATTATTCAAAAATTGAATTAACAATAAAGCTAATATACCAGATATCGGTTCTAATGTGTTCTTCTTGTATGTTACAAAGCTTATTGGCAGCGCAGCTACCACTTGCTCCTGTCTTCAACTGAAGTGCTTGGAAGATGAGGAACAGTAGTTTTTATAGTGCATTTCCCAATTTTTAAATTAAAAATTAAAATAGGAAAAACAAAAAGGTGTAACTCTAAAGTGTTAAATTTGAATGCCAAAGTAAGTAACTATGATGATGAAAGTAAATATATGGAGAACTCTGTAAGGTCAGCAGATAAGGCTCGTTCCCACCGAGGTGTGAAGCGTTGGAGATTCACGCGGCAGGCAAGAAACCTTTTTCGACCCCTTCACAGCGAAAACGTCAGAAATAGCATTACGCCTAGTGAAGTTCCGCTTCGAGTTGAGTTGAAAGTTGAAGTCGAAGCGGTGGATTTCAAAACCGGTTTCAGGCGTACGTGGTGAGGCTAGTGATTGGTCAGCGCTTCATGCTTAAATGCCTCGGTGGGAACGAGCCTATACGTAGAAAGTCATCCCCCTCCCTCCACACACACACACACATACATATCCGAAGCAACAGACGAACATTTAAAGGCTATTAATATTTAAAGCGGGCCTGAATGGTCGAGTGGCTAGCGCTCTGGCGCTCGGTACCACAGGTTTCGGGTTCGAGTCCCGGCAGTGCCATGGTTGTTTGTAGTGGTTCGGAATCCACTTTAAAAGTAGGTCCCGGTCTAATATGATCGCAGAGCGTTGCGGGGGCATTGTTACTCCGCGTCCGTGGCTTATCTTCAAGTTACACGCGCCCCCTGGGTAATACAAATTGAGTACGTCTGTGCAGCACTTGCCTTAAGGCATCTGAGACCAAGCTGTCTGGTTTGCCAGCTGCATTAGAAAGAAAAAAATATATATATTTAAAGCATAATTCGTCAGATTACTTTCAAAGGCAATTGGACCTCACGTACAAGCAAAGAAGGATTGAGGGAATCGAATCGTCGCAGTCGGACATTTTTGAACAAATCAGAGTCAGGAGTCGGTTCAAAAATCTGACTCGTTTGTAAAAACAATTTTAATTTCACCAACAATTTTAATGTTAATTTTAAATATTAAGGAGGCAATTCAATTGTATCCTTCCATAATACAACACCTTACAAAGATTACCAGCAAAACAAGCAAGGGTTCAGAGATTTTTCTCGGGACTTACATTTTGTTACTTTAGATGTTTTTCTTTCCCACGCATTGAAGCTCATAAAAAGTTATCTTGAATAGACAATGAAATATATTATAGAATCTATTCTATTCTATTTTAAAAAACAAAAAGGATTTAATGAACTAAAAATATTGCATCTTTGGATTCAAAATGTGCAATTTTCTTTTGTTCGTCTTAAATCTATACTATAATACTTTAGTGCTGTAATTTTTATAAGCAAATTCAAAAAGTTATTGCAAATGCATAATTTGTAAAAAAAAAAAAAAAAAAAAAAAAAAAAAAAACGTTTCGTAATGCAAAAACTTTTTTTACAGATGTATGAATTCAATGAAAGTCATTGAATTTATTTCACAAATGTTTCTTAATGCATTAGTAAAGAATATAGTATATTAAATTATGGCGAAGAGTCAAGAGTCGAGACAAAAAATTCGACGCACAAACTTTTCACATCTGCGTATAAATTAAGAAATTTCATTACCATAAATTCTTTTGTTAATAAAAAAAAAAAAAAAAAATGACATGAAAAATCTGGTTTTGCTAACTCGCTCGTCATAAGAACTATTGAATTCTGATTGACGATTTCTCTGCATTTTTATTCCCTCAAAATATTTTGGGTTACACAGTAATGTTCAGAAAGCATCATCCGGTTTCAAATTGTTTCCTTCTTTAAAATTAATAGTATAGAATGATTATCACGAGAATATAAAGGGGAATACGTGAGAATTTTAGTTTAAGCACCATGCCTTTTAATGGCCCGGAAGGCTTTTTGTGCGCCATTATTTTTCTTGTAGAAAATGCCAAACAGGTCTGTAACAATTTAAAAAATACAAAGATAGCATCATAGATGCGAAGAGCTAGAAAGTCTTCATAAAAAACAAGTAATATAAAAAAATTAATTAAAATTAAGCGTAATCTTATCCATTTTATTTCGTATGGACGGACGTACCAATTACGGATTACCGAAGTGATAAAAAGTACCTCGAATTTCTCCATATCTTCAACAAGTAATATAAAAAAGAAATTTTTACTATCAATTCCTACTTTTTTTTCACTTTTATTGCAGAAAGTCCTTTATAAATAAAGATGAAATTTTCCTCTTACATCTGGCGCCCTCTATTGGTAGATACATACAACATAAATCTAAAAAAATAATAATTAATTAATTAAATTTAATTAATGAATTTTATATTTAAAAAAACTGTATTAACATCAAACTGTTTATACCACTTCTAAACATTTCTTTCCGATATAGGAATGCCTTCTGCAACATTCTATACGTTTCCGCAAACAAAACTTAATGCAAGTTCTCTGCTCAATTAATTCAGGCAATTAAAAAATCGCCGTAATCAGTTTTAGCGTCTGACAAAGCCAAGCGTAACTCAAACACTAAAGAATATTTTGACGTCAATGTGCAGTTCAGTAACAGTTCAGGTCTGTAACAGTTAAAAAAAAAAAAAAAAATACAAAGATGGCATCATAGATGCGAAGAGCTAGAATGTCTTTATGAAAAACAAGTAATATAAAAAAAGTATATATTTTTTTTAAGTCAATTCCTACTTTTTTTTCCCACTATATTGCAGAAAGTCCTTTATAAATAATCTTCATTCATTTTTTTGTTAGAAGAAATTCTCTCTCACATATACACTTTCCATCTCTCTCACTAATTTATTCACTTTCGTATTCTATTTTGTTTCCCTCCTTGACTCAAACTAAAACCCAGAATGAAAAGAGAATCTGAAAAAGAAATTTTTTTTCCAGCGATCTACACGCTTCGCCATGAAGGGTATTGATTCCAAAATTTATATACTGCGAAATATCTTATATAAAGAGAATTTTTTTCTCCCATATAAATCTAAAATTAATTAATTTTTAAAACAAACTGTATCAATATCAAGTGTCATTCATTACAAGTTTAAAAAAATGTATTTGAACTTGAGTGGACGAATAAAAAGTATTTTATTAATGATTGAAAATTTGAATGAGATATATAAATATACATAGGGAGAGTGTGAACTAATAATAGGAATTGAAAAAAAAAAAAAAAGAAAGGTTTTCATTTCAAGTTGAAATTTTTCTCTTACATCTGGTGTCCTCTTACATCCCTATTGGTAGATACATGCTGCTTAAATCTAAAATTAATTAATTAAATTTAATTAATGAATTAATATTTGAAAAACTGTATTAACATCAAGTGTCATCCACTACAAGTTGAAAAAAAATGTAGTTGGAGTTGAGTGGATGAATAAAAAGTATTTTATGAACGATTGACAATTTGAACAAGATATATATAGGGAGAGTGTGAACTAAAAGTAGGAATTGAAAAAAAGTCTGAGGGAACTCAGCGCATCTGCAGAAGATGAAGAAATCATTTGAATTCCCTGTGTTGTAAAGAAATGCCCATTTTTGCATTCTCTTGAAATTAAACACTACTTTCGATCAATTGTAATTAAGAAATGTATTTCACATTTAAATATGCATGACTGAAAAGAAAAAAAAAATGATAAACATAAAAGATAATTTAGATAATAACACATTAGGTTGGTTAAAGAAATGTAAACACTCATTTTTAAAAAACCATTTTGAGAAATTACTCTTCATTTCAAAAAGGAGTTTAAAATTAAGAGGTAATAAAACTGGATTGTAAAAAAAAATTTAAATTTTTCAAATTTGCTACATAATATTTTAATTGCTTAAAGATGGATAACTTTTCCTGGGAAAAATATAATTAATTTAACAATTTCTCAAATAAAAATTATATAATTTCCAATAGATATTTCTTCCTTGTTGAACATTGGTGGGCCTGAGTACTTGCGTATCTGACTCTCAATGTCAATAGTAACAGGCCCTGCTGTCATTGTTGTTAATGCTGATCATAAATTTGTTACGTTTTTCATCACAGATGATTTACATTTTTCTTGCTTTCTTTTTTTTTTTCTCTCTCTCAATTCATACAATTACTATTATCTATTCGTCCTGACTTTTTCTTTCCTACTCACATCACATACCATTGAGTAGATGAATGCTTCGCGTTCAGGCACTCAACCTTTTATTCAACTTAGTAGAACAGGCCCTCATATATTTACATTTCACCTACAGGTGACGAGAAGGCAGAGACTTCTGAGGGGAGCTTTTAGGGATTACTGCCCTGCATTTGGATGCCGTATGGGATAAAACACAAAAAATTCCCACTAGGTAGCCTGCCTGTCGAAACGAGAGACTTATGAACTCGCCATCAAGTCTCTTCATTTCTGAAAGCACTGCCTAAAATAATGCCAGCCTACCAACACACTATTTGTACTTATTTTTTGGAAGAAAAAAATGTTTTACATTAATGCCAATCAGTGATCAGTAAGCAACGGGTTGGGGGGTTGTTTACGTTTTTACAATAGTCTATGGCATCGACAACTGGTCCCTAATTGTACCGAATTTAAAACTTAACTTTTAAATTCTTTTATTTTTTATCTTACTTTTTTAAATAGTATTTTTTTTCTTTTTTTTTTGAGTACCATACAATAATTTTAGAAACTTTAATCTTTAATTTTTTACTAACAATAATTAAGCAGCCTTTTATAATTCAAAGCATATTTATTAATTAAGATGAGGAGGTTTTGGGGTATTTCCCCCTGTTGGTACTCCGTAATCGGTACGCCAATTGCCAGTTGTTTTACATTAATGAAGTTTTTTTAAATAATAACCAATTTTATTTTTTTTTTTAATAGTACAGCCAAATGCCTGATACAACAATTATATAAGTATTACACTACTTTCTTTTTCATGAATAAATGCCATTAAATTAAGGCTTTTTATTTATTTATTACAAGCAAATATGTTTCCCAGTTTTCAATCAATACCATAATGTACTTCAGTTTAGCAAGTTTTGTTGAGAAAAATATCAATGAAACATCGCACTTCAAAAAGTTGTATATGCATTATACAAACTTAATCTTCTGTCTCCATGCAATTAAACATTTTTTAAATTAAAAATGTTAATTAATCATGCTATAAAACCTTAATTTTGCAATGTAAAGTACAGTTTTTATTTAAAAAGAACTTATACCATTAGTTAATTACATTTAAATAGTTGAATTGATACTTTGATTTAAATTAATTATAATATAGTAAAAATAATAATTAACAGTTAAATAACTAATTAAATAGTTGATTTATTTTATTTTCATTAAATGTTGATTTTTCAATCAATAGGCAAACATAAATCTCAAAATCAAGTTGAGTCAATAACTTACATTTAATTAATTTGATAAGATAACTGTACAAATTATGACATTAAAAATATGTCATGTTAAAACATTTATAATAATTTTTTAGAAAACTTTCTCTTTTAGAAATATTTTAGTTAATTTTAATAAAATAATCACTTTTAAAATTTCTAATGTTTGTATTGAAATTTTTCTAACATAATTTCTTTGTATTATAATATTTGGTAGTTAAAAGATAAAATGTGTATCAAAATTGCGACACGTGGCGATTTTAATGGTTTAAAAGAAATATGTAAATTAAAACTGATTTTCACAGTTAAATCAATAATGAAAATATTTTTAATAAGTTTATATAAGAAAAAAATAAGTTTTCATTAAAGCAAATATATAATATTCTACAAAGCTGAAAATAAAATTTTATAATTTCAATGTTCACTTATAACTGAAAATCCTTTGAAATAATTTTGAATATTTTAGCAGAATAAATGTTAGGAGGTCAATACATCGAAGTTCTTACCCTTTCCCCCCCCCATCCAAAAAAAAAAAAAAAGAAGAATCAACTGCATAAGTCAGTTCTTCATATCTTATTTGAATCACCGGTTGAATAATATAAATGTGTGAAATTTTAACTATTAACTAAATAATAATAATTAATTGCAATATTTTCACTCTGAATTAAGATTGATTTCAATAGATCTACAATAAAATTTTCTTAACAAAAAATAAAGTGAAGAGGAAGTGATAGGAAAAGTGAAGAGGAATGATAAAAAGTAAATTCTGAAAGAGGGAAAAGTAATCAAGAATGAATTTTAGAAAATCAACTGATAAATGTAATTTATTTATTTCAATATTATTATATACTTTTACAATTTATAATCATGATACATAAAAACAAACTTAAAGTTGTGCATAGAAATATGGACAATATAGTATGTATAACAAGCAAATATTTTAAAATCATAATGTTGAACTCTAAATGATAAATCATTTTTTTATACTCCATATGATTTTTGCATTTCTTTTAGATGAAATAATTTCTGAAACTTTTGATTACAATGATTTAATTTTTTTTTTTTTTTTTCAAAAGCAACTAAACTCATAAACATAAAGAAAAAAATATATTCTTTATAAAATTTAGCTAGAAAAGCTATAAAGCATGCTTAATAGTGTTTAGAGAGTAATTTGCATATATTGAAATAAATTTTTAAGCACATAAGAATATCATTTAAAAATTATTTATCAACTACTTTTTAGTTATATTTTAATAATTATATTAAAAATATCTTTAACATAAGAAAAAAATTAAACTTCCATCTCTTGTGCATTACAATATTTCATATCTTCATCAATATACAAGTATCATTTCAACATATTTTGCATCAAATACAAACACTAAGCACAGTCAAAGCATTCAAATAAAATGTTTAAATATTTTTAAAGAATTGCTTGCGTTTTAAGTTCATATATATTCACATAGTGGGGAAAAAAAAAAAAAAAAACTTCACAAGACAAAGACATTCATATTCTACTTATTCTTATTAAAAATTAAGCAAGAACGAATTTACTCTGCATTTTAGAATGAAAACATATGCTGCATTTTGTTAAAAGTCATAAGCATATGGGAATTGTGATATTTTGTAAATTTAAAACAAAAATTACGACAACAAATTATTTGTAGAGTACATTGTAACAAAATGCTTACAGTTATTATATTATAGAAAATAAAAACGAAACTAAAAAATAGCTGAAATACACTATTAATAGCTCCCTATTTCTTCAGAATCATTTAAACACAAAGAAAAATAATAAAAACAGAATACTCAGTCACTTATCAATTTAAGTGTAAGAAAATTCTCAACTTTACTGGTTGAAGATTAAGAATATGTTTTAAAAAAAAGAAAAAATATATACATTTAATTTACAGATGATGTGATCTAAATATCAAAGCAGTGTGTAGAATAATTGTGGCATAGTCTAATCAAATTATAAGGATGCATCCCACAAGTTTCTAATAGTAATGAACTTCACAAAAGTCAGTCAAAATGATTTTTAAAATAATAAATAATAAGACTGAAATAAATTTCATTCCTGAAATTCTTTTCATTTGTAAATCACTTGATACCTAATTTTTCCAGAGCTCTCTTCAGATATGCAACAGCAGTTTCGATATCTTTTGGGTTGTCTCCGACCAACACTCAAACGAAGGGTTTTTGAGGCCAATTCGCTGTCAACACCAGAGGCTAATAAAACAGCAGATGGTTTTTTCCCTGAATGACAAGCAGCTCCAGTGCTAGCACAAATTTCTTTTTAGCTTCTCTCAGTATAGTTTTGCCAGAAATATTAGGATAATTAAATGCTACACTTACTGTATTTGGTAATTTATTTTTGTTATTCTTCAAATGAAACACAACGTTAGTTGAAAATTTTTCCGTCAGACAATGTTCAAGGTATTGGCTCATTTCATTCATGTGATTGTAATAACTTTCAGAATTAAAGGTCACCAATTCAGCAGCTTTACCAAGACCAGCTAACATACAAGTATTTTCAGTTCCTGCTCTGTAATTTTTCTCTTGTCCACCTCCATAAAACATGGGATATAATGGAACACCTTTCTTAAAATATAAGGCTCCAACTCGAGGTCCATAAAATTTGTGGCCAACAATTGTTAAATAATCCACATCCCAATGAAAAACATCAACTTTTATTTTACCTATTGCTTGAGCAGCATCTGTATGCAGAAGAATTTGATTAATAAATGAATTTTTGGTACTTTGAAGACTCTTCAACTTGCGTCTTAACAAATTAACTGGTTGTATTACTCCTGTTTCATTATTTGCCAGCATTACGGTTACAAGACATGTACTGGGGCGAACAGCATTTAATATATCATCTACCTCAACTGCACCAGTAACTTTTGAAACGGGAACGAATGTGACATCTATTTTACCTTCGGATGAAAGTTTTTCCAAAGGTAATCTTATAGAATCATGTTCTATATTTGTAGTTATGATGTGCGGTTTTTCGTCTTTTGCATCGCTGGCACTATTTTGCATTCTTTCATGAAAATATTTTAAGGCGGTATGTATCACCATATTATTACTTTCAGTTCCACCAGATGTGAAAATAATTTCACAAGGCAAGCATGAAACCATTTCACCAACTTGAAATCTTGCAAGATCTACCATAGTTTTGGCCTTTTTTCCAAGATCATAAGAACTGCTTGGGTTTCCCCATTCATTCTGAAGAACAGAACATATTGTTTTCTGGACTTCACTGTCTACTGGAGTAGTGGCGTTATAATCTAAGTAAACCGTCATGGTTTAATTAATGGGAAAATTGTAATAAACTATGTATAAGAATTTAGATTGAATATGATCGGATCACTAATATCCTTCCTGAAAGATGGGAGGCTGAATTTGCATGTAAACAATAATGATGGTTACAGCTATGATGCTTCGACCAATGTAAAGATAACTTTTACGAAGTAACGTGAATATAAATATCAAATAAAAATGTTATATTTAAAAAAAAAAAAATATAACTTTTTATAATTTTTTGTAAATAAATATTAATAATTATTCATCTTCTAAGTTCTAATATCATCACGATACGTCATAATTAAATCACCTTTCATCATCAAAGTTCAGACGTCATAATTATTAACTGTTAACCATGCAGATTAAAATGTGCAATTTTTTTTTTGGTTATTCTTAAAAGTATGTTATTTGTTTAAGTGTAAATAGAAGAACGGTTTATTAGACAAGGAAATTCGAAGTTTACTTTTATATTTATTGTTGGTTATTTGTTTAAAAATGGAGGTTGACCAGAGAAATAATGTAGATGACCCTAATTTTGAAGAAACAAACAAACAAGTGAGTATCATTAAAATTTATACATATTTAAAAACATTCTAATGGTTCACATTTAATGTATTTTTTTAAAAAATTCTACATTAAGAGAGTAAAATTAAGCTAATTTTTCAATCATGCCTTTTATTTAATAAATAAATGTGGTTTTATGTAATGAAATTATTCATTTGCATAAAACCATATGATGGATGATCTGGAAGTAAAATAAATTTGATTTTATGATATGCAAAATGAAGTACATTATTATATGAAAAAGCTTCCTATGAAATTGTGTAATTACAATTGGCTTGAAAATGATTATGCTGCAGAAAAAAAGAATTTTTATTTGGATTGGTATTAAATTGCATGTCAAAAATATTGGTGAATTATTTGCGTAAAGTTTTTTTCTTTTATTCCTCTTCTGTTGCGGAAGTTTTACAAACTTCTTTGTTGAAATATCAATCAGATTTGCCATTTTTTGTCTTTCTCTCACAGGAGAAGATTTTCTGCCAATGAAACATTGCCTACCAGCATATAATGTTTTAAAAGCTGTTTAATAATATAAAAGTTTTATATGTATAGAAACAAAATTCAATGTGCATGCTTGTAAAATTTAATTTCATTGGGAAAAATCTGTTCATCTTTTTGCTAATTTTTTATGAGGTAAAATGCATTTGAAGAATATTCCCATAAGGAAATTCTGTTATATCATTGACTGTAATGTGAAATACTCATAATTATTATGATTGAATCTTGATTACAAAATACCATAAGAATTATGCTTTTGGTTCACATAAGATAAATGTTGACAAATAAATCAAATAGTTAGTAAAAATGAAACTCAATTCTTATGCAATGTAAGTTCTTAAAAATTACAAATCTGTGTTAGAATATTGAAATTTCGATGGGAACACAATGAATATTGATAATCTTTTAAACAAACAAACAAAACAAAAAAATGTGGAAAGTCTACAAAATTGTTAAGCTGTTCTTTTGAACAAGCCTTCACAGATAGAAACTTTTCAATTGATAAAATACATAAAAGCAGTAATATCTAGGATGAAATATAATTATTTAGAGAAACAGAGAAAAGCAAAAGGCTATTTCCTTCTTGAAATAAAAGCAATAGCAGGATAAGTGGACTTATTAAAACTAAAATTGTAAATTGAAGAAAGGGATGAGAGAGCTAAAGCCATCAGTTGTATTTGCTGAGTAAGCCAAGCTTCTAAAGAAATTCCTTCTTGAATCTAATTTTTTTAAAACCAGAGTAGTAGGAAAAGAAAGGATTACTTTTGGATAAATTAATTGTAGAAAAAAATACAAAAACTGATTAAGATTATTGTGCTTTATATTTCAATGGGTTTTTATTATTATTATTTATCTTCAAAATTATACTTATGTAAATTCACAAATAATTCTCAATTTTGTATTAAAATAAAAGTATAATATAATAGCGTAGTATAAGTGTATAATGTAATAGCATAGTAATAAAAAGTAAGTTTATTTTATTGATGTTTAATTACTCCTCAACTAAGTAGTGTATTTAAAATTATGTGTCTGAATAAGTTGCGTCCACACAGAAATTCTTCACAAAAAAAAAAAAAGGTTTTTACAAACATTGTTAATTTTCACTTTATAAAAACCTTTATGAACTCTGTAAAAGAAATTTTCATAAGAAATTATTTAAAACAAACCAGTTTTTAATTGACATATTTGGTTGCTGTGTTTGCAACTTGGCTCTACCCTGATGAAAGAAAATAGCACGATGAGAGAAAAAATGAGCACTTAAAAAAAATATAAAGGAATATAACAATTTACAATAGGAAGTTAAAACTGTATAATATAATTCAATGTTGTAGATTACCAAAAAGGTTTACAAAAATTATAAAGGTCTTTAAAGTAATTTTATATTAAAAAAATAATAGTAAAATATTGTGAAACTTAGAAATTTAAAATCACTTAAAAATAAAAATGTGTTTTACTCCAACAGGAGTCAAGTCGTCAGAATGATCACTCACATTTTCTAAGAGCAGCTTAAATTGGAGATCAGTAAAAGCATAATTTTTCTATACATTGAATATTTGTTTTATTGAGACATGATCAAAGTTAAATCCAACCCTTTTCTCTAATACTAACGGGAATCTCTTTAAATTAAGATCGTACCTGAAAATTATAGTTTGCATATAAAATTTTCTCCCAAACAAATACACATTATCAAGTGTGTAGTCAAGCTACGTTTTATATCAGACCTTTAGTAATAATTAAATTCCAGGGTTTTAAAATATCTGGTCTATATATAATAAATTATTATTGGCATCAAATAAAAATTAAATTGTTTGTCATTTATTTTATATCTCTAATTGTGCCTATTTTACCATGCAGATTAGCTTATTTTTTATTATCTCTATGTTTTGTATTCATAATTTGGATATATTTTTTACTGTAGGTTGAACATGCATCTCTTGAAAGTCCTAGTAGCAGCACAGCAGTTTCAATACCTCAATTTGCATCTCCTGTATTGCCACCTAAAGACTCTGGTATTATACCCAAAGTACAGTGAGTGAACTCTTCTTTATTTCCTACTTGTTCTGGTATATCCATTCTTCATTTACTATGATTTTCTTTACCTAGATATTTTTGCTTAGTTGAACTTTGATGGTTTAGCTGCACAATATGTGGATTTAGGTGTGTTTCTTACAAGATTGTATGATTTTCTGCAAAATTAGTAATTAATCAAAGTTTGAGATAAAAGGGAAATTAGTGATTAGTTCAGTTTGAAATTTATGAATTGCAGGTTAATAAACTATTACAAAATGTAATTGAAGGACAGAGAATGATCAGAAAGTGAAAAAGGATTTAATTATTTTTGACTGCAATGCTGAATGTGAGACGAGATTCAGCGAGGTATGATAAATTAAAACTAAGCTGTTTTATATAAATAAACATTGAATGAATATATTATACCTTAATATGGGAAAAAATATGTAAATAAAAATAAAGCAAATGTTAGATGTGAATAATGAATTAGAAATGGAAATAATAAAAAGATATATAGAACTATTGACTTCGGTTGTGTATGTTAATTTGCTACCAAAAATTACTGTACATTTGTGGTTGAAAATTAACTACGTTTAGGTCTTTTTCTATGTGGCAGATTAAGAACATAAAAAAGAAGTAAATTGAATGAAATATTTATGTCTAAAAATTAGGGCTGTGTTCATAATTCTCTAAAAACCCGCTTAAACCCATTTGAATAAATCAGGCAGAACAAATGTTTTTTTTTCCCACAAAGTCACTTCAAATACAGTAGGTTTTGTTAACTATTGAATATTTTATTTTGCTTTTATTGATGAGCATCAATTTATGGGCTTTTTTTAGAATATGTGTTACATTTAAAAAAAGCTATGTAATAATTATTAAAAGCTTTTGAGTGATTTAAATAATACCCATTCCATGTGAGGTAATTTTTTTGGAAGTCACAATTAATATTATAAATCAATGGAACAAATGGAGTAGGTTTTGAAGATAGGATTTACATTTCTAAAATTAACCTATGTATGCTTGTTTATAACAACAAAGTTTTGGAGAAAATACAAATGGCATAATTAAAAATTGCATGAAAAGAGTCCTTATACAGCAATTAAAATTATTTTCAATTATGCTGCACATTTATAATAAATTGATAATAACAGTTTTTAAGTTATGGCCATAACTTTAACTTAGTTAATTGTTTTTTGTGTGAGAGTATAGAAAAATAAGTGGTAAAGTAGATAATTCCTTAATTATTAGTTTAAAAATATAATTTTGCTATTAAAATATGATTATTTAATTAAAAATAATTAATAAGATTTTTATGAGTTTTGATTAAGCACCACATAAACAAAATTATTTAAAAAAAAAAAAAAAAAAATCGACTATATAGTGTTATAGTTTTAAATTCATAAACAAATAAATATATCTTTTGTTTTATAATGCATAGATTTTTTTTTTTCCTAGCAATGTTGTCTGTTCAGTTGATCTTGGATGTAAATTAGAACTGCTTAAGATTGCCTTGCATTTGAGAAATGCTGAGTACAATCCTAGACGTTTCCATGCTGTTATTATGAGAATATTAGATCCTAAAACTGCTTGTCTTATATTTCGAAGTGGAAAAATTGTTGTTACTGGTGCAAGAAGGTATGTTTCAAAAAACAAATTCTTTCTTTTGTCACTGATAAGAATTTCTTATTTGTGTGTGAAGATTATTTTATTTCAGTGTTTCAAAAACTATATTTCTCGAAACATTAATATTTCTTATAAAATTAATAAGATCTCTGTAAATAATTAAAATTGTTATCCTGTACTGATTGTAAATGCAGTTAGAAATTTTAACATATTGAAATAAATTAATGAATTATTAAAATAATTACTTTGTGCCTTTCAATGAGCAAGAATTCCTTTTTAAAGAAATTTGTAATGCATGAATTCAAAAGTATATTAGTGTATTAAAGCACTGACAATACATATTCCATTTTATTTTACTAATTCTATATATTTTATATAAATTAATTATATGAGTAATTGTTTTTAGAATATTAAAATTAATCATCTGCATTTATCTACAGTACGAATTAAGGTGTTTCTGTAAAAATTCAATTTTTCTAAAGTGAAACACCCTTAAACAAACATATTTAAATAAAAATTTTAAAGTTAACAATTAAGATTTTACATTTATTAACAAAGCCAAAAAGGATTTTAAAAATACAGTCAATTTTGTAATTAGTTAAAATTAAAGGTTTAATGAAGAAATAACTTCTTTAACTATAATCTACTAAAGCTACTTAAATGATAAAGCTACTTAAATGATACATAAAGAGTTTTTAGACATCTTTATCAAAATAAAGCTAGGCTGTTAGGCAAAGGTGAAGGAGGGTATAAAATAAGCATGTTTTCGTATAAAGTAAATATGTTTAAAATCTTATTAACCAAGTTTAAGAATCTTATTAGTGTAAGAATTAATTTTAAAATTCTTTATAACTTGTAAATTGTTATCCCAATCTGTTAATCATTAGGTCTTTAGACTGTGTTTTTGTTAATACTTCTGAAAAATGCTATAGCAAAATATTGATATGTCATCAAGTTGCTTACTTTGTAAGTTGTTGAACTATAATTGGGATAATCTGAAACTTGCATTATTGAGATTGTGAACAACAGAGATTTTCCTGCTGTGGTTGCCCCAAGACTTTTCTTTAGAAGAAGCAAAATATGCCCTATTTATTTTAATGTAGAATTTAATTACATGGAATGTAGTTGGTCATATAATTTTCTTGTAAAGCTGCTTCTATTTTTACCTTTCTCATGATTCGTTATGCAAAAAGCTTTCTACTTTTTATATCTCTGGCATGTATAGATATGTATTCATTTAAAACTTCTTTTTTTTTTTTTCCAGAATTAAAGTACAATAAGAAAAACTTTCCTATTGCATTCCAGTTCATAAAATTCTTAGTTTTATTTTTTCTTTTATTCAATTAAAAACTATTTTTGTCATATTTAATCTAAAGATTACACATGATATTCTTGACCTCTTACCAATTATATAGGATAAACGATAAAACAAGATATATTTAGATAATTTGTTTAGAAATTCTGACCAAATTTTGTGTTTCAAGTATAGCCTGTATAAACATCCAAATAGCTTACCTAACTGTAGTGAAGCAAATTCCAAAATACTTGTATGTGTATTATTTCATTTGCTTTTTTTGGTGTTTTGTTCTTACAATTTTCTATAAATCTGCTGTTTATTACACTAATTGTATTGGTTCATAATAGAGCCTTGTCTCTTATTTTGCAAACAATTAATTAAAATTTTTAATATTGTTAGTTCAAAATTCTAGATTTTAAATCGATGTATAAGTTATTAAAAAAATAGCTTAGAGAATATTGCATGATTAGTTGTGCAATTTACTTTAATTTTTTCATGTTGATTTATAAAATAGTATAATAAATTAATATTCTTTTTCTGTTTTAGTGAAGATGCTGCTCATTTAGCTGCAAGAAAATATGCAAGACTTATTCAAAAATTAGGTTTTGATGTAAGTAGAATCGTTTTCTGAGAATTAAAGTAGAGATATGTAGATATGTGTTTTTATTGTTATTACTATTTTTTATTAATTTAATTTATAAGATACTTAAAAATTTGTGATATATTACAAATACATGAATAAATAAAAATAATTTAAATGTAAGGCGTATAGACTGTATAACAAAAATGTTTTAATAATAAAATATAGGCAAAAAATGTTTTATGAATTTAAGATGTGTGTTTAACATTTTACTTAAAAATTTTATAATGTTTTCTTCTAATATAATAACCATAAATATTTGGTTATAGACTTTTATTTTCTGTACCGAAAATCTTGGTTCTTATAACTGTTTGTCTTGGTTCTTGGTTAACTGTTTTATTTTTGGTATATGGTTATTTTTTATTTTTAATATACTTTTTCATATTGTTTATTTTCATTTTTGAAAAATTCTTGTATAAAAATTAAATAATTTAGCTTCAGCCTATTACAGTTGTTAAATTATTCAAAGCTCAGCAATTAAGATAAATTTCTTATTTTTTTTTTTTTTAAGACAGGAATCATTTCATAATAAAGTATTGATATTTTTGTTACATTTGGTAAGAATTTCTTATGTAATTAACCTTGTATTTTAATTTGTCCATATCTTGTATTATCTAAGACCTTTTGACATCCATCTATTATGCAGTTAAGAATGAAAGACGAAAAAGATTGATTTTCTTAAGATTAGCCTATGTGTGTTTCATATAAAAAAAATAAATACATCTGTGTATTTATGAGTAACACAAGTGTTCTTGATGTACCATTTTAAGGTGCTAAAATATTAGAATTTTTATCAATTTCAAACTTTGTAATGCATTACTTCATGTTATGGTTATTTTAAAAAATTAGATAAATGTTAAAAAATTCAAACTATTTAATATAGAAATCCTACAGATTTTTTTAATATTTTTGCATGCTTATTATAGAAAAAAAAAATTAAGTAGTTATCCTTCACAATATGTCAAATGTTTATTATGTTGGTATAAAAGAAAAACAAAATCAAACTTGAATGATAAAATATTTTTGAAATTAAAAATTTCCTAATTTTTACTCAGCAATTTATGAGTATTGTTGTTTTTTACCTCTTTTCATGGAATTGAAGTTTTTAAAATAACTCAGTATCATCTGTATTGTATTTTCAAAAATTGATAAATAAATATAAGAATTTGAAGTTAATAAAGACATTTTTACTGCTATGTAGTAGGCATAAATATTGCTCGAATACATTCTATACAGAAAAAAAAATAAAATAAATAAGGTAAATGTGTATTTTATTACTACATTGGATTTCTCTTTTAATCTATTCGTATATTATAAAATGTATTTTTCCACTGGGAAAGAGGAAGATTTATGTGGTTTCATATAGTGCTACAATTCTGGAACAAAGATTTCATACAGTATAATCTTTAATAACTATGATTTTCGTTCTGCTGCTAATTTCTTTGTAAAGGTTTTAAGTTATTCTGCATAATTAGGAAATTAAAAAAAATATATGCTTGTTTTTCCTATATTTTTTGTGGCTCTCTATTGTTTTCCCTTCTTAAAATTATATCTTTTTTTAATGATTGTGTTATTTAATCCACTTGTGCTTGCAGATCATTAAAGTTTTGATATTGACACTTGTAAATGACAAGAAAATTTTTGTTTTATAATTCATCCTGTATTATTTGAATGATATCAGAATAACATTTGATATTATGTTGGGTTCTAATGGGAATTTAATTCTCTTTTCCAGGTCAAATTTATAGATTTCAAGATTCAAAATATGGTTGCAAGTTGTGATGTTAAATTTCCTATTAATATTGAACAATTATATTGTAGTCATTGTCAATTTAGCAGGTGAAGTATATTCATAAACTTTTTAACATACTATTGTTTATGTAAACTTATTACTACTGCAGTAATTTAAAAATATTTCCAGAAAATTTTCAGACGAGTATTTTAGTAATTTTGTGTTTTAATTTTCTATTTATTGTAAAATCTGAAAAAAAAAGTATTAATTGTGTTAAAGTTTAGTTGAAATATGAAAAGTTACTAAGCAGTTTATAAACTTTAAAATAGATGTATATAATCTTATGAAATATTGTTAAGAATATATATTTTTTTTTCACTGCATGTATTATAAAAGTTTATCCAGTTAGATATTTTTAACATAACATTAATATTAAAAGAAAGAAATGCATTAATAAAATTTTATATATATTTTTTGTTTGTTACTATGAATAAACACTTTTATACTTGCAGCTATCTAATACATTCTGTAGTTTATCATAACTTAGATAAAATATTGTTGCATGTAAACTGAAATATTTTTCTTTGTACAATTTATGTAAATTTTTGTAATCCTATTTCTGTGATGTAGCATAGCTAAAAATATTTAATTTTTAATTTCTTAAGGCATTTTTTTTAATAAAAGAATTAGAAAATCGAAGAAGTTTATTCATAGAAAAGTATCTCAAGCTAGAAATCAAAATGTTTTCAATTATTAATTTAATTATTTTGTCTTATTTTAGCTATGAACCTGAATTATTTCCAGGTTTAATTTACAGATTAGTAAAACCTAGAATTGTTGTTCTGATCTTCGTATCTGGAAAAATTGTTTTAACTGGTAAAAAGACTCTTATTTTTCTCTATTCTAATCATATTTATTTATTTTAATTGACTTTTATCATAATTGATTTTTGTTATAAGTATAAATATACCATAATTTCATGTATTTTACTGTTATAGTAGTTTTTAACATCCATTTTTTGTACACAGAAGGGAAATCTTAAATCAGCATAGCATTCTTTACTACAAGTATCTCTAAAATTTTGAACATTTTTAAAGTTCTTTCCATTTTTGTATTTTATTAAAAATTCATGCATCACTAATATTTTTAAAAATATTTCACAAAACACACTTGGTGCCTCATGTAAAGAATTTTTGAAATATACATTGTGTTTGTTAAATTATCCAATATGATTGCACATTAATGTGATGGTAATGTTAAGATTTAAAAGTGTATTTTAGTTGTATAAAGCATTTGTTGTATAAAAACTATCTTCATAGAAATCAATGTTTTTCTTATGCATTGTTCATAACTTCTTTTGGGATGTATATACACAAGAAACTATTTTCATCAATGAAATGTATTAGAAATGTAATTAAAAGTACAATATTAAATGAATATTTTTGTGAAGAAAAGTCATTTTGATAAAAGTTTAATTTTATAGATAAGTTAGTTTTTCTGAAAACGCTTCAAATACCCCATTTGTAATAATAATTCAGAAACTTACAATCCATGATGTATCATAAACTCCCTGATAAAGAAAGGTTGGGAATAGGAAAAATATAAATAATATAATATATATAAATATTTTGTTTTTATGGCAAAAATAATTGAAATGTTTTTCAATTGCTCACAACACAAAATAAATACCCACTAAATCTACTGGTGATTGTTTATAAACGTGATCACACTAATGTGACTCAATCTTGTATTTGTATTCTTTCCCTTGTATATTTTTGGATTTCACTATTGTTTTGGATTCTCCAAATCCTAAACAGGCCCAAAAATTCTTTTCAGTGTCTTTCTGAATTAATAAGTATTTTTCTGCTCTTTATGTTATGATCCAAGCCTTTGAGCCATAAATTAGAAAGCTGGCATAATAATGGTCTTAGATATATTTAATTTAATCTTTTTATGGTTATTAATCATTAATAAAAAAATTAAATTTTTCTTGAAAATATATAAAAATAATAAATTAATTAAATCCATATCTACAATTTGTATTGCTGTGTTTTTTACTATATTTTTAATTTGTGGTTAAGTCTTCTTTAACCTGCTTAGTAATTTTTGAGAAAGCTCAATGAAAACAAGCTATGAAATCATTATGCTTTGCTATGGCATTTTTGCTTGTTATTTATTAACTTACTTAATAGATAATGATAAAGAATTTAAAAGATATTTTAGAATTAGTTTATATATCTAATATATAAAATTCTCGTGTCACAGTGTTTGTTGCCAAACTCCTCCGAAACGGCTTGACCGATTCTTATGAAAATTTTTGTGCATATTTGGTAGGTCTGCGAATCGGTCGTAATCTATTTTTAAACCCCTAAGTGATAAGGGTGGCCCACCCCTAAATATTTTTTAAAATTTCTTTGGCAAACCAATGTAGTGGCAACAATGTATCGTTAATGTTTAGTTAAGCAAAATTGGCAACTTTATTATTGTTCTAAGAAAAATAAAGATGGCTGAAATTCCCGTGTCACGATGTTTGTTCGCGATGAACTCCGAAACTAACCATCCGATTTTAACTTTTTTTTTTTTTTTTTTTAAATGTGTATTTTGTTCCAACGTGAGAGATAGGATAGTTTTTATTCAGGTTTTTTTCGTATTTAATTGCAAAATCGTTTAAAATCTACCATTGAGGAAGGCGCCAATCTTGCAACCCTGAATTTTCGCCAATTTCTTTAGGATTGCAATACTGCAATTAGAGGAATTCGTAGCTTCATTTTTCAAACAATATAATGACTATTTTATTGCTATTTTGATAATTAATTGCAGAATTCTTATTTGCACTAATTTCATCGTTGGAGTAAAAAGTTTGTTTCCACCGCAGACGAAAGATATACCACAATAAAAGGATGGCGCCGTGTCTCGATGCCTGTACTACATAACCGTAAAATTCTCATGTTCTGAATATTATTATTTTATGTACTACTTTAAATTTTGTGAAAATTATATTGTATGAAATTTATATTATTTCTATGTGAAATAAATCAAATGTATGTAAGTATTACCTGATTTGATTATCAATATTTTTTTTTATTTTCTAAGTTTGAATTTGAATAAAATATATTGAATGAAAAGTTGTGAATCAAAACATTGAACTTTTCTATGCTTAAAGTTTGTCAACATGTGTTGTATTTGATTAAGAATTCTAAAATGAAATATGATCTAACAAGATAATATAATGTAGACAATATAATTTTAAAGAAAGATGATGAATTTTAAGGATTTTTGTAAAGTGTGAAAATGAAGTAAACTCTGCAATTATTTGATATAATGATAACATTAAAATATTATAAAAGGTATTATAATAGTTGCAAGTTGAAAATCAAGGACATTTTATTTTAAAAACTTTTGTTATTTGAAAAACAAAGAATTTGAGTTATAAATTTGAGTGATTTAAATATTGTCGAAGAAAAATTGATAAATGGTACTTTAAGTTGGAAGTTATTTAAAGAAAACAAAACAAATAAATAGGTGTTTATATTAATAAAGGAGAATTTAAAGCTCATTAACTTTTCCATTTGTTTTGTGATTTCTTTCATCATAAAATAATAAAACATTTTTTGTGAAGAAGAAAAAACACATTTTCTAAGTTTGAATTGGAATAAAATATATTGAATGAAAAGTTGTGAATCAAAACATTGAACTTTTCTATGCTTAAAGTTTGTCAACGTGTTGTATTTGATTAAGAATTCTAAAATGAAATGTGATCTACAAGATAATATAATGTAGACAACATAATTTTAAAGAAAGATGATGAATTTTTAAGGATTTTTTTTTAAAGTGTGAAAATGAGGTAAACTCTGCAATTATTTGATATAATGATAACATTAAAATTTTATAAAAGGTATTATAATAGTTGCAAGTTGAAAATCAAGGACATTTTATTTTAAAAACTTTTGTTATTTGAAAAACAAAGAATTTGAGTGTTTTGAATATTGTCAAGAAAAATTGATAAATGGTACTTTTAAGTTGGAAGTTTTTTAAAAGAAAAAACAAAACAAATAAATAAGTGTTTATATTAATAAAGGAGAATTTAAAGCTCAATAACTTTTTTTATGTATGTACATTTGTTTTTATTTATATCTAAAAGTTGGTTTTAATTATTTCTTATTTGAATTTTTATGCATTTTGTATTCATTCAAAACATCACAATAAAAATATTTCTGTTCTAAATGCTTTGAAACTTCATGTAAAAAGTTTTCTTCAAATGTATGAAAGGAATAGAACATGAAAATTAAACTAAATTCATAAATTATTTTTATTTTAGTTTTTAAACTAAGTATTTTTGTAAATTTGTAAAAAAAGTTTGTGTCGACAAACTTTAAGCATACAAAAATGTATAAATAATTGAGATATAAATTTGAAAACAGTATATTACCTACATAAGGATATTCCCAGCATAAAAATACTTGCAAAGGAAAAAACTATTCATGTTTTATTTATTTTTGAATTATAAAATTTTGCAACAATATCACATTTTTGCAATGTTTATTCATATTTTGAAGAATAAATTGTATAAAGAATAGTTAAAGTTGATATTTTTATGTGAAATTCAAAGGTTTTGAATATATTTAAACAAAACACTTGCAAAAAGGCTAAATATTTTAAATTCAGGTCATTTCATATTAAAAGCCTTTGCAAATAGCAGGAAGTTGTAAAAAAAAAGTTTGTCGTGCAAATTTTAACTTTTCCAAAACAAAGCTCAGAAAATATTTACAGCTTTAAGGAAAAACAAAACTATATTTTTTAATAAATAAGACTGAACTTGATAATTCAATGGCATTTTAATATATCTACAACATTTTTAAAAGTAATATATCTAATTAAAAGTTGTTTTTAGCTTTTTCAGAATGAATTTTTATGCTTTTGTTTTCATGTGAAACACCATAACACAAGTAATTTTTATCCAAATGCTACAAAACTTTGTATTTATGTTTTTCATAAATATTTACAAGGAATAGACCTCTCAAATGATTATAGCTACATAAATATTTTTATTTCAATTGTTAAACTTTGGAATTACATGCAAATTTTGGAAGAATTTTGTGTCGACAGCATTTAAACTAGCACAAAATAATAAATAATAAAGATATAAATTTACCAGAGGTCTATTCACAAACTTAGAAATTTAAAAATATTGATGTTTTGTAACAGTATCAATTTTTGGCCATTTTTTACCCTTATTTTAGCTTATAAAAATTTTAAAAAAATAATAATGACATTTTTTTATGTGAAATCATTAGTTTTTAGATACATTCAATCCCAAAATGTGTACAAAGATAAAAATTCCTTCGAAGGTGTTCGTGTACCTTAAACGATCGTTTGCAATTGTATTTTATTGTGAATTTTTTTTTAAGTTTTTTCTTATTATATCCCGATTTTATTTTAATTGTATTGTATTTTTCAATTATCATTTTCAGTAAAACGACCACCAAAAAAATCTAACATCAGAACTGTGTTTCTCCCATGGGCAGCTGTATGTTGCATGCTCACGTGTTCGACAACCACCGAATTTATTTATTTCGACGAAAGACAGACTATCAAGAAATATTGTTCATCGCTTAGTTCTTAGTTAAATGAAAGTAATAATTACTAAAAATTATATTAAGTAAAATAATTATAAAACAGTCTTAAAAAATCAACATTATCTACCTAATTCATTAAATTAATAAAAATTAAACATTTTCTCTATTCGTTGAAACTTAATTTGATCTTTTCATCATTCTTTTACCAATCACTTCCTTAACAATACCAATTATAGTATCTAATAATTGAACTAAATACAAGAAAGACACAGCAACGCGTGGCCGGGTCTTCTAGTAATATATATATATACTGTTTGAAGCATTTTTTATGTTAATAACTAATCAAATTATTCTCATACATAATTACTGTAGTAAATACATTTAACATTTGCATGTTAATTTCATGTTTTCAGTAAAGTGAGTATCTTTAATTCAAAATAAGTTTTGAAAAGTTTTTTTATAGAGCATAAGCTATAGAACAGCAGTGTGTGTATTTTATTATATTTTTGTATGCATGTGTTTTTGTAATTGACTCCATTAAATATTTCAGGTGGAAAGAGCAGGGAAGAAGTTAAAGAAGGTTTCGAGTTGATGTATCCAGTTCTAACGGCATTCCGAAAATTTTAGCACGTTATTGAAAATAGAACCTTGTGAATATATGTATATACATTTTGTATTTTTCTATTGTGCATATCATTCATTAAAAATAATCATATTTATGTTTCATTCATTTGTTTTGGGATTTATAATTTGATAAGATTTTGCCAAATAAATACAAAAGGCATTTTTTTCTAAGATAAAATTAGTAGCATGATATTTACTAGGTCTTGTCAAATTATCCATATTTCAGTACTTAACCAGTAAAGTATTTACTTTATATTTTTTAAATAATAAACAATTTTAATTATAGAAATAATGACATTATGCAAATATTACAAAAGAATTCTCATTGTGAAATCTATAATGTAAAATTTTGATGATAATTACACCATTAATTATTTTAAATATCTTTTTTTTGTTTGTTTACCAGTAATAGATTTTATTTTATTAAAAAAAAAAAAAACCCTATTGGTAGTACTATAATAAATTAATCCAATATTATAATTTATTTTGAGAGATTTTTTGAAATTTCTGCTTTCAAGAAAATATTACCCTTCCATTTCTATCTATATATAGATAGATAGATGGCTTTATCAAGGAATATGTTTCCTAAGCATATTTCTGCCGTCTAGAGTGATTCCACATCAGAAGTCAATTTAAATGGATGCATGAGGGAAATAGATATTAGATAACTCGATTATTGTTTTTTTTTATGTCGCTCCACTTTCATAAGTCTGTACATCTATGGTTTAAAAATTCTTTTATTGGAGTATTATATTAATATTTTTCCTGAACTTGAAAGGTGAAAATCTGTGCCAGAACATTGAAGAGATAACAAGGCAAATGAGATGGTAAAATATCGACAGACATCAATGAGATGATAAGGTTAATATCTAAAAGGTATTAACTAAATAAATATATCAATTGTGTTTCTTACTAGGGAGACTTACTTAGAGGGTTGCACAGACTTCTAAGAACCATTGGCTGCACACAAAAAAAATTCTTGAAAGTTATCGGATGTATATATATTTCATTTTTTTACATATAGAATATAAAAGCACATGAAAAATTTGATGTTTGAATAAATGTAGTTGTTCTCAAATAGGTGTTGATCCAACCTGGTGTACACATTTCAATGCATTATCTAACAGCAAACACATTTACTTTATTGAGGGCCATGCTAAAATGAAGTATATTTTTATTTAAAAAAAATGATGTACATTGGGATCCTATATCTAGGCTGGTGCATAATTGACAATGGGTCAGATTTATTCTTCACTAAAATAAAAAGTATTGAATGAAAGATTTTTGAATATTTAATTTAAAAAAACAGGCTTAATTGTTTTATGTTTTAACCTTTTGTATCAAATTCTGAAAAAAATTATTTTTAATTACCAGTTAAAATTTAGGAAAAAAATGGATGTTAATGGGATGAGGCGACATCCTTGTTGTGGATGCTTTCTGAGCAAGATTTTTTAAATGTGTTTGTGTTTATATCTGGCCTGGAGATAAATGCTTTATGTTTCCAAACTATGGGTATTTGAAATCCAATAAAGGATACCGAACCTTTAATTTCAGTGCTTTGTCAGGGATGGGCATAATGCATCCGTATGTCTGATCTGAACTTATTCTTTGTCACAATAGATGTATAGCAGATGACTCGGTACCCTTGAGAGTCTACTACACTGCTCCAGTATTTTTGGACATTCTGCCCCTAATATTGACATGTGGTAGCTGGTACCATTCTTTTTGTACAGTTGAAAAATATTCCTACCAACAAATTAATCATACCCATCCACAAAATCTTCAGTGATTCATTCTGTTTATCGGGTCTTGAACACTGCTATTCAATTCTAGGCAGGTTCCTCGACAGAGGTGGGTATCAATATTAGAAAAACTTCTAGCGGTTAAGGTGTAGGTAATTTAAAATTCAATTCAGAACTTTTGATTAGTGCAAAACTGGATTTTCGCCGTTGCGATGAAAACACTTAAAAATCTATGGAAAATGAGGGCAATTGAATCTAGTTTGATTTAGGAAGCCGAGAAAGCATGCATAGGTCAGGAAATATAATTAATTAAATTGTCAAGTTACTTGTTAACAACATTTGTTAATTTTACCCTACCTTCAATTTAGTATTAATTTTGTGCAAATTGATCTTGGATAAACTGGGATTCAGATGGTATAGAAATAATTATGAGCCACTCATCTCATCATTCATGTTTGTTATTATCTCGACTTTTGTTTGACCATTTTTTTATTCTTTTCTAGATTGTGCAGCTAAAAATTAAGTCTTAATGAAAATCGTATAATGAGTATTAATGCAGAGCTTATTAACGAATTGTAAGTAATTTTAAAAATGGATTAAAGTAAGAAATATCATCTGCTGTCTTTGAGAAATATTTTTTTTCAAAATGTTTCATGAAAACAAGTTTTGGAATTAAATATATATATATTATTGAAATTTGATTCTATGGCAGTCGGTGCTTTCAGAAAAGAGGATCTCAATGGCGATATAGACAACATACATAAACGTCTGGCACTGACGGCCAAGTTGCATGGTGGAATATTATACGACACGTAAATGCAATGCAGTTTCTCCACGAATGCAATGCCCCCTTTCATCATCCATTAGTGGGCTGTTTGTGGAAAAGAAAGCCCACCAATCTACTACATAAAAGAAATCTTTTACATCGAAAGGAGGCTTCAACAAAATACTCAATTGCTAATATTTCTGAAGTGATTATCATTTTGTAATCTAACGAATTAAAAACAAAGGCTGCAAAATCTGTATATAGTATAGGTTAACAATTAATAAATATTTAACAGTTACAAACGCTAATGATAACCGTGTTTGCAAATACACATGGTACATGTAGAATCCTGCAAGAAGCTCCTTGGTGAAGCAGTTTCGCCTTAATCTCTACAACTATAAAAATCTGTTTATTAAAGAAAACTTGGTTGCAAACAAAACTTCCTTACAGCTGCTTATAATCATCGCCGATTTTTCCTACAAACAGTCGGTGAATTATTTCTTTTCCAACAGTTATCAAAGAGTAAATATTTATTTTTTCTCTGGTTAAAAAAAATTATGATATGTAATGCTCATTTGTTTTTTCAACTCGTTTCACTCCCTGTGTTTTCTTCCAAGAGTGCATTAGAACATTGGAAAAATCTGCACACAATTCGGTATCCGCGCTCGCCTTTTGCTAGAGTTAACAATTTGAAATCTAATTGTTTTTAATGTCGTGGTGCCCTCTAGTGACATTATTTGTAATTAGGTTTGTTTTAATGGCATTTTTTTTTTTTTTTTTTTAATTCTTAAAATAATGGGAAATTTTTGAACTAAATAGGTTTATTAATTAAGATAATAGAAAATCCAAAGTATCATCAGCAACATTTTGAAAAAAAGGAGACGTAGCAGTAATCGCAAATAGCCCAAAATTTCAAGTGATGTTTGCATGGACCCCACTTCGAGAACCACAAAATCAGAAAAGGATAATTATACACCTATAATTAATTTCCTTATAGGTTAATAATTTAATTATATACCTATAAGAAAATTAATTTATGAAAACAGTTATCATTTAAAAGATTTCGGCTTATATCGAACTTATTTATTAGATTTGGACAAAAAGGAGCGAAAAAAATAAAAAACAATGTATTAATAAATATTAGTCGTTAACAAATTCGGTGTTAAAATTTTTTAATGATTTTCAAAGAATTGGTTCCTATAAAAAGATGAAATTTTTAAAGTATTATACAACTCAATGCTATTAAACATTTCATACATGCGTCTAATATTTTTAATAACAAAATCAATTTGAATAATTTATAAAAAGCAATGATTTTTCAAACTGTGAGATGCTTTCTAAGATGGGGTTATGAGATATTTCTTACAAATAAAGGATTAAATCACACTCATTCAAAAATATGACATTGGAGAATTCTCTGTATGTTGTATTCGAATACCAAGAACTCTGACTTCGACACTAAAATAGCAGAGATGTAGCACATTCAGCGTTAACCAGATTGCTTAACTGTGAGGTTAATTTATTTTAATTATCCTAACCATTTTAATTAATCTTATTAATTTTAATTATTCTCACAATTTAAACGAACACCCCAAAAGAGGCACCTTACTAGAACACAACGGAAGGATTTTCTGGCACCAATTTGATTTATCATGCCCATACCACGGAATTTTAGATATTAATTATCATAAATTTCAAAACATTAATTGATTATTTAAGTCCTGATTGGTAAAACATTTTTACAATGAAATCTAAAACTTTAAAGTTCTAAGCATTAACATTTAAGCTTTTTATATATTAGTGTGACTTTTTTTTTTTTGGCTATTCTCACATCCCAAAAAAAAAAATAATTATGTTTTTAATAATTTAATAAAAGCTTTTAAAAATGCATCATGATCTGAAAAAAAAATTATCTATGCATACCTCTCGTTTTATAAATAATTGATGATATTTAATTAATTAATTTTTTTTTGTTCGGTAAGAAGTTAAATAAGTTATCGTTTCATTTGCATAAAAGAAACAGTTTTTAAACTACCTAAAATTGTATTTACTTTCATTTAATTTAAAAATGCCTCTAATCATAAATATTATACAAAATTATTTGAATTAAAGCAGTAAAAGTTACTATTTTATACGGAAAATATGGTTTATAATTTTCATTCATTTCTGAATTCTAATTTTGTAATATTAACTTAATATTTTTTTAAAAGTAAAACTTAAAATAAACTAACATTAGTTTTTCTTATAGAAAACGAACTATGACATGTCTAATCTGTAATGCATTAGAAAATGTTTAATAGCATACATTTTTAATAATTGAGTGTATATTTTTTTTAATTATTCGCATTTTCTGATGTTTGCTAAAAGGAGCTTGATGGCCGAGTGGCTAGCGCTCGGTACCACAGGTTTCGGGTTCGAGTCCCGGCGGTGCCATGGATGTTTGTTGTGGTTCGAATCCATTTTAAATCATAGGTCCCGGTCTAATAGGATCATAGAGCCTTGCCGGGATACTTAAAGAAACATTTCGTTATTCGCGTCCGTGCACATCCTTAAGCTACACGTGCACCCTGGGTAGTGCTAAATGAGTGCAGCCCTTATAGCATAAAGATTAACTGTCTGTATTAGAAAAAAAAATGATGTTTTCTAAAAGCTGAAATGTGCTTTTGAATTCAAAATAGCTTTTTTTTAATACAAAAATTATTTCAAAAATCTAGTAAAAATATTTGTTAAGAAAAACGTTCTACACGAAGAAATATAGTTTAGGATGATACTTTTTTCTTTCTAATATAAAAATAATTTGCAAAATAAATGTACTACTCCAGTACTTTTGAAGGATGTTCCTCTTTCTTTTAATAATAAATTTGTCATATAATGCATTATTTTGAAAATTAGGAATTTGGAAACAGTTAAATGTCTCTTAAATAATGTTTTGATGAAATTTAGATGCTCTTGAAGAAAGACGTAAATTTTTAAATTCCTACTATTAGTTCACTCTCTGCCTATATATATATCTTGTTTAAATTTTCAATCGTTCATAAAATACTTTTTATTCCTCCACTCAAGTTTAAAAAAAAATGTATTTGAAGTTTTAGTGGATCACACTTGATGTTAATACAGTTTTCAAATATTAATTCATTAATTAAATTTAATTAATTAATTTTAGTTTTTTAAATTTAAGTTCCATATATCTACCAATAGATGGTGCGAGATGTAAGAAAAAAATTTCAACTTTTCTAATTTAAAAAAAAAAAGAATGAAAATTATTTAATATAGAGAACTTTCTGCAATATAGTGAAAAAAGGTAGGAATTAACTTAAATTTTTTTTATATTAATTGTTATATAGTTGTTCGCTTTTTGTATGTTGAAAACAATGGCATATTATTTGTAAGTAATGGCATATTATTTGTTTGAAATTTATCATGACGAACTTAATTAATCCAATATGTTATATGATAAAGGATAAAATGATAAAAATTTGTTACTTTGGGTTAAAAAAAAATTATAAAAAACATACTTCATTAAAAAATAATGAAATCTTATTTTACATTTACTAATTCCAACATCTTTCCTGCAACAAAGAATTCATCTCAGTTCTTGTAAAATATTAAGTAATAAACTTGCCATTAGTGAAACTTGAAGGACTTTTCCGAATTTCTTGAAATGAAAAATTATTTTTTTTTTCCATTGTGTTTAACCTATTATTACTCGTAAATCGAAACTTCGCTACGAAATGTTTCTTTTAAGTATCGCAATTAAATATAATTGCGAAACTCCCAGCTTCGATCGCATGATCAGGACGTCGGCAATTCCTTGTCTGCAATTTTTAAAAGTATGTCGAAATCCTTATTCTTTAATTATCTGTTCTTTGTCTTGTCTGGTGTTCTGTAGCTGTTCTTAGTTGCCAAGACTACTGCGAATGCTGGCAAAAGGAAGTCAAAATCCTATCGCACAAATTAGGTGAGGAAGAACATTCGATAGAAATCGAATTTCTTACGAAGACATTCGTTTCAAGGAAGAAAAAAAAAAAAAAAAAAATCGAACGGACACGGAATGTTTGATCACGTTCCCTTCCATCATTATTATAAATCGGTTTCCCATCTATTCTGCTGCTTTCTTTTTTTTTTTTTATACCATAGAAATTTCTGTATTGTTTCGCGAAACATGAGATTAATATGAAGTTGTCCTCAAATTATTAAGATTTCATTATTTTTTTTTCATGCATCTCATAGCAACTGAAAATCTTCTGGAAAAAAAAAAAAGATTTCAGAACAATCTTCATTTGCGAAAATAAGATTTCTTTTTCCTCCTTCCGAATGTTTTTTTTTTTTTCCTGTCGTCTGTTTCCTAATATGTTTTCTTAAGAACGTCGATGTTCGAAATGTTTTTTTATTTATTATTTTTTTTGTTATCATGATGAATATAGAAATATAAATTCATGTTATTTAAGATATTTTGTATCACGAGCGAAATTCTTGTGTTTGAAGAGAAATTCTAGATGATATGAAAGAATAAAGTTTGATTTTCCTTAAAAAATATGTTTGTTAATAATCTAACAGTAAGGGTGACCTTGGATATAAACTAAATTTTATGAACTACGTTATCTGATTTTTCCGAAACTGCATCTCCTTTTCCAGCAAATCTGTATAATAAAATTTAACAATAAAAACTCACAGCGAAACGAATATAAAAATTCATCTGCCATTTAATATATGATAATATTTCATACTATTACATCACATTTCAGTAATGAACAAATTGATTATTATTAAATTTAAATTAAAAACATTATTAATAATAAATTTTAAGTAAAATTACTTTATAGTATGAAATAATAATAATTTTTTATTATTAGTTTATTATATTTAATAATAATAGTTTATTTATAACTATTTTTATCACATTTCAGAGATGGAAAAATTAACATTCCCGAAAATACAGCTTTTACGATACGATATGATATTTCAAAATATTAGTGTCAAGTTTTCGGTATTATCTGAAATTTGGAAACGCAATCCTCCTTGAAAATAGCATATTACATCGGGAAATATTTGTCCAAAGTACAACAAACAGTCAAGTTATGGCAAGTGACCCGACAAATACAAAATAAGGAAATATAATAATAAAATTGCTTCTCAGAAATATGAGACATTATATCTAACAAAATATAATCTTTTTATGCAAGAATTAAAATAATTTTTGATTTAATTCGCTATATATATATATGGCTATATTTTATATGGCAGATAGCTTGTGGCCGGTTACTCCTCTGAGGAGATTGGACATTTCAACAAGACAAAGCATCTGTGTATATTTCGGGCCCTACAAAATCCTGGATGCAGGCGAACAAGATAAAACCTCTCTGGCCATGTCGGAGTCTCGACCTGAATCCAGTGGAAAAACTTTTTGGGCATTCTGGCCTGATATGTTTTAAAGAATGGACAACAGAACAGCATCAAGTTTGATCCGAAATTAACGATTGCTGGAACAACATTGACCCGCACATTTTCTAAGCTCTGATTCTATGAACCGACGATTAATACAAATAATAGAAAAAGGAGTTCCCACATCACTTACTAAAGAATAAATCATATCGACTCTATACTTTTTTCCAACTTCAATCCTATGATAATTCCTCTAAAATCTCATAGGATATCACATAATGTAACTAAACTTAAATAATTTTTGTTGCGATTTCTTTATAATATAATGTAACCTTACATTTCACAAAAATGTGATATATATTTTTAGTCTCATGTCCTATTGCGACGGATACGTCAGGTTGCAATGTTAGTCCTTTTTCCATTGTTGTACATGTGGACATTTATTCAATAAAGCTTAACTCGTTTTGCCTTAAAGTTTTCTTTGCTGTCTTTCATGGGAATTACAGTAATACAACTTCCTTTGAATTTCTCTTTGAGTCAACCGAATGCATAACTTCAATAACCTCGAGTCGAGAGATGTTTTGATCTTCTTTCATTAACTTAATTTTTTTAATATTTATATTTTTTAAAAAAGTTGAAACTTTTCCCTTTTTATTTATAAATCCAATGCACTTTAAACCAATGCAAGCTTACCTTCGTATAAAAAAAAAAGAGTTAAAGGTCGCTTAGCGACCAAGACTTTCCAATTAATATGCAACTTACTAGTACTTACAAAATTTAAACAAATTGAAACCAGCCTAATCGTTTCAATACATTTGTTAATGATTTATCAGAAGTCTTGCAATATTGATAAAGTGAAGCTGTTGCTGATAATATTATGGTATGGGGCTGTATTTTCGGAAGGAATCAAGATTACCTCAAACTCTAAATTGGCGTCTTGAAAAATTAGATGCTTAATACCTAGAAAATGACATTCCAATAAGCAAGTAAAAAATTGTATTATGTGCAAAAGTATGTCAATTTTTTTTATGTCAAAATTTCAAGTATGTCAATTTTTCATACTAAAAGGACATCTCTTTCTTCTTAGACTAAGATATCATTATGAAAATTAATAGTGATACGGTATTTTTTTTTTTTCCCTACTTATCTGTGTTACATTCTGGATAATCATCAAAAGAATTAAAACGTCTGATTCTCAGATGGAAAAAGAAAGCCATCTTTCACTCAAACGTTTTGCATGATGAAAAAAAAAAAAAAAAAAAAAATCTTTACGACCTATACATTAATAGGCAAGTTGTAATGAAATATTAGTTTCGAAGAAAATGTCAATCATTCTTTGAAAACTTTGCAAAACCAATTTCTTTGCCAATATTAAGACATTATTTCCAAAACAATCCAATCTCACGAAGACGTCCCTATATGCCGTGATGCTGTTTCAGAAATTGTGTAGGTTTCAAGTTAATGTCTTCTAATGTTTATGACAATGACAGAAATTTTAAAATATAAGATTCTTTCATACAGGTACGGAGAAAAATATTTCAAAAACAAAATGTGAACTGTACGACAGCGGCTTTTTATCCACCAATATGTCCTGGAAATCTGATTGCGATAATAAACTAGACATTGCAAGAGAGATGAACAAGGAAGGTAAGATCAAGGAACAAATTAGGCATATTGCTTCGGAGACTATTGGTAACCAATCATATGGTTTACCTCCTTACTTGATAGGATTCAGGACTGTTGGTGCTGGAATCTTTAGTAAATTTAGTTTCTGTTTTGCTGGAGAAGGCAAATGCTGTTAGAGAAATTGAAGCACTTTTCATTGCGTTGTAAACTTTTTCCCATCAATTCTCATAATTTTAAGAAAGCATTTATACTTTCATGTTCAAAAATGATCATTTAAAATGTGTGTAATGTTTGAAATAAAATTTTTTTACAGAAATTTTGCTCTGTTTTGATTACAAGCATTAAATTTTATTTACTTTTTTAATTTTTACTTGCTGTAATTTCTTTTGCTGTTATTTCATTTCTAACAACCTTTTTTAGGCAACAATGCTGTATTCATTTAATGTTGTTATTTCGATTACACCATCTTCAAGATTTTGTTCAGAATGAGAATCGTGTATTAACACACATTTGCTTCAATTTTAATGGATTCCTTTTCTAAAATTCTAATTCTTTTTTCCTTCTTTACATAATTTGTAGTTTTTCTTCTTTTATTATTTTTCCTCCATTTTGTATAGTTATTCTTATAAGTTGTTGCTAAGCACTTATTCTCTATAAGCCACGTGTTATGCCTCTGTGTGTTTAGATGAAGAAACACACACACAACCACAAAAAGCACGAAGAACATTTTTTTGTGGACGTCAAAAGCCTTATATCATGTTTTGTTACGATAAAAATGATTAAGGCATCGTGTTTTTTTTATTACAATTCATTCTGAATTGTTTATTTTTTATTGTGGAAATTTCTAAACTCGAATTTATTGATAATAGAATTATTTTTAACTATTCTAGTATCCGATAGAAATTGTTTTATCAATTAAAAATTTTTGACTTCCGTTGATAATCCTTTTGTTTCCGTTATATCTGAACATTGGCCTAATTTTAAGGTAATACGCAATACGTAACTATCTCGAAGGCTCGATAAGGGTATTAGGACATAAATGTCCAAACAGGAAGTTAGCGATTAATAATTGTCTTCTATTTTTTTGTAAAAATGTTATTTTATATTGAGCTATTGTTAAGTCGTATCCATGGCTATATTTTACATCAGCGGTCAGCGGATTACTAAATTCACATTTTTCAATACCACGAACTACTAATATAATGTAAACATTTTTAAAATAATGATCAAAGAACTTTCATTTCATTAATATGAAATGCATCTGTTTAACATAAAAATTTGTAGCCCTTACACATTCGCAAGAGTTGTCTCTTCTGGCGTTCAGGAGAAATGGTTAGTTGGACTCTAGACTCTCATCCGAGAGGAAGTACAGCGCAACCATGAACTTCTACTGAGAAACATTTAGTTGTAGAAGATTTATAGTCTTTCAATAGAAGATATTTTCTAGATAAACAAACTACGTTTATTAGCTTTAGAATTTGCTGTGGGCATGAATGGCCGAGTGTCTAGCTCTCTAGTGCTCGGTGCCCCAGGTTTCGGGTTCGAATCCCGGCTGTGCCATGGATGTTTGTAGTGGTTCGGAATCCACTTTATGCCGTAGGTCTAACGGTCTCCTATGACTGTATGAGGGACACGGAGTAGAAGTCAGACTTCTACCTACGGGTGCTCCATCACAACAGAAGCTGCTTCCTTCCCCCTCAACCATGAGTACATATGGGCTTGGCCTTGATGTCTGCCAAGTGGGATAAGAAACTACAACAACAGAATTTGCTGTGCAAATCTTCTTTTGTTGAATCCATATACATTTGTATGGTGGCGAAAACAGAGAAAGACAGTAAGTAGTTGAAACGGGCATCCGGGTTTCTTAGGATTAGATGTCCGTTCCGCTCTGCAGAACACCGAGAAAGAGTCGCACCTCCTTGTATTATGTTTCCGTTTGCGCACTTGCTTGCTATAGACTGGCAACTGGCGTACCGATTACAGAGTACCCATGGAGATGGACCCCTTAACCTTCTCATCTTAATTCATGTATAAAATTTATAATTTTTAATTGGCTGCTTAGTGTTAGTTTGTGATAAAAATTAGAGTTTCTAAAATTTTACAAATGATACTCTAAAAATTAAAAATACTAAAAATAAATAAAAGTAAGATAAAATAATAAAACAAACCAAAATATCTACGTGAGAAGAAATTCAAGTATTTTCTTATTTCTAACTCCATTAAGAAGTGATTGACTAGGAATGTTTCAACCGAAAGTCGTTGGTGAAATTATTCAAAGACTTTCACACCAATAATTCGAATCCTATGAACTTTCATATAATTACAAGAATATATTTCACGTCTGTCCGGCACTAACGATCACTTAGAAATGTTCTTTTCTCGTATGAATTCGAGAGGAAACACTTAATGGGGGATCTCACATCTTGCAATTCTAATTACCAGAGTAAATTTTAAGAAATAGTATCAATTTCTTTTTTTATTTAGAAATAATACAATTTGTTATTCAGAAAAATGAATGGTGTAAATTATTTATTTTTACGTTTCGTTTTTTTTTTCATTAATAAGTAAAAATTCTGAAATAATATGCCATTTTTAAATGCACGTACTATTGCACAATTGAGTAGCTGTCCCGTTTTGAGAAGAAATTGAAATGGAGATAAAAATTCTGAAATAATTATATAAAAACTCTGAAATAATATGCCTTTTTTAAATGCACACACTATTAGATAGTAGATGTTCCTGTTTTGAGAAAAAAAATTTAAATGGAAATAAAAACTCTGAAATAATATACATTTTTAAATACACATACTATTAGATAAATGAGTAGATGTTCCGTTTTGAGAAGAAAATTAAATGATCACATTACGCATTACATCACATCTACCTGTTTTCTCTCTCTCTCTCATCGAATAATTCCTTCTTAATGCATCTTTTCTTCTTTTTTTTTTTTTAAAGTTACAATTTGTGTAACGGCTTATTTTGGAAATAGTAAAACTGAATGAAAAGAAAATTCATTTAATTGCCTCGTTAATAATCAACGCTTAATATGCAGCTGAAGAATCAGATGCAGAATCACAGTCTTTTAATCACAATTAGGTTATTTATAGCAGATACATACTCCACTTCTCCTAGCGTTAAGCGAAAAGTCATAACAGATAACCTTTGTAATATCTAAGCCTACTCACAGAGTGTTCTATTTAGAAGTATGTATACGGTTCAGAAGTTATTTTAAGATGAATTCGAAAACAACTTCTCTACAGAATAAGAAAAGAAGAGGGAGAGGAGTGAACCTTGTGAATGAAACATTCTGATGGGTGGTGGGCGTGATTTGAATCTTCGAATCATTAGTTGGAAGGTTTGGATGGCGTTCCATTACGCACATGATTCAGACTGTCATGTACTATATTCAGTGCGTAGTTACTTTTGTAGAAGTTCGCGGGTCCTTTGAAAGAAAGAATATAATTTACTCAAACATTAAACGTAAACGGTCAAATGCAGAAAGAATACTATAAATATACGTTTAAAAAATGAATGGAGGCATCACGTACAGAATATGCATTTTTGGAGATTGTGTTCTTGTTTAAAAAGAATTCTTAAATGTTCTTCTTAAAATTTCATTTTTTTCTACATTTAATCCTTTATACATATATATAAATAATGATTAAGCGTAGAAAAAAATGAAATTTTGCATGGTATAAAATATATAATGCATATCTTATATCATAATATAATCTTTGGTAAAAAATATATGCATGGTATAAAATATAAATTATAATCAATATATCCATTATATCAGTATATCAGTATATCATTATATCCATTCTACTTTAATAAATATTATATACCGTTTTAAAAAAAAATTTCTAGTTATTTTAAGCTCTTAAGTCATGGTACTCATTTTGTTTATTTAAAAAATTAGTTTCAATTGTCAATTGCTATAATCCCATTTTTTACCAAAACAGTCAATGAATTATTAAAGGCAATAAATTATTAAAAGGCAATTTAATAATTTATTGCACATAGTGAAAGAAAGCACTAGATATTAACAAAACAAAAGTTTTACTTTTTTTTTTTTTTCTGGAACCATTAACTAAGTATGACGAATAAAGTTGTAATGCATCCGGGAGGAATAATAATAAAGCTTTTGTTTTGTTAATGTCTAGTGCTTTCTTTCATTATGTAAAATACATTATTAAATTTTCACTTTTACTTTACAATACTTTTTTTCTGAAACCATTAACCATTTAAGTATTACGACTAAAGTTGAAATACATCCGGGGAAAAAAATAAATAAATAAAAATAAAAATAAAAATTTTTAGCTGTTCCTCAAAAATTTTTTGTTATCATCAACTTACTTTAAAAACATTTTTAGTTTATTTAGTATAGTTTTAGAAACACTTCCTCTCCCATAAATAAGATATTTAAAGTGAGGCGATAATCAAAAGCGAATTATTACTCCGTAGGTCGCTGGAAAATGAAAGGATTAACTGTTTTAAAATAATCACTCTGCATTAATGGTTTTACATGTATATGTAGGATTTTAGGGGTAACTTTTCAGTATTTACGAGTCTCCTTAAATAAAATCCGAAATCGCCAACGGCAGTGAAGTTGCCAATGCCATAACCTCCATTAGATCTTCTTGGTTTTTTGAAGCAATGGTTGTGGTTCTCTTCACTGGCAGGGAAAACAACTCTCGTCTTTCCGCACGCTAATCAGCCAGCACTAAAATTGGGCAAGGAGTGGATTGCAGACTATCAAATCGACAACAACAACCCTGTAAAAACATTTTCTTTCACAGTAATTAGAACTAAAAATTATTGATAAAGAACAAATACATCTCATTTTAATCTAAGTATTTCTTCTAAGTCTTCCTTTTTTTTATATATATATCGTCGGTAGAACTTGTGTTACACTACATGCAGAGCATGTTACACTACAAGCAGGATTTAGATGAAAAGAGACCCTAGGCTAGGGAGGCCCTTTCACCTCCCATTCCACTTATGAGGCCCTTTCACCTCCCATTTTTAAGTTTGTAAATTACATGAGTGACAATAAGATACATCATTACTGTGATGTATATCAATATGTTAAATGAAACATGTTGTGATAGGTACTCATCTTTATAAAAAATGTGGCACGGATAATAAATTAAAAAAAAAGTCGAGAACACTCATTTGGACATTTATTCTCAGCACCCTATAGAGTACTTGTAACAATAACTAATCAAACAAAATTCAAACAATAAAAAATCTTTGTCTACAAAAATAAAATACACAATAAAAAATTATCCTATTTTCTATCAAATGAAATGAAATATATTCAATACATTGAAGATTAAAGCAAATTCAATTCAGATAAATTTATTTCATAATTTCTCCTTATTTTCGATTCAGTGTTTACTGATTTTAGAATAGTGTCATTCTAATTTTTCAAACAATTTAAAGTCTCTTGATCTTGAGGAGATCTGAGTTAGGCTATAGGAAAATCCGGCTCTCACTACATGCAGTCCACCGATGAACAATACTAGGGCGAGCAGCATTGTCTTCTGGCAGAACTTTCATATATAACTAACTTATGAAAGTTCCATGTCAAATAGGAGAAAACCCAGAAAAATTGCTACCGTGCAACTTCAATTTCTACGCAAGATGCTTATACATAAATCGTTATCGAGTCTTCTCATTCAGGAAAGCAGAGCAGTGAGTGCAGCGGATTAGAATGTGTGCACTCTTGTACGTATAGAAACATGTCACCACTGCGTCGGGAATCAAACTATTCTCAAGTTTTAGAATTGCTTTAAAATGTATCGTATTTTAGAGACGCTTTCTTTTAAAATTTTAAGTCCATCAATTCATTTTTTTAATGGTTGTGTTCCTCTGAATTAAAAATCTGAAAGATTTGAAATGTATGAGAGTGCGAAATAACTATTCGTACCTACAATTCCTGATCGCATGTCTATAAACTAATTCTAAAATTCAAAAGCGATAAAAAATTTAAGTAAAAATCTTTGAAGCTTTTAAAGATATTCAAAGAAAACATTCATTGTTATGAATTAAATTGTTTCTCGTTTATTGTTTGAAATTTGTGTCTTAACTTTCTTCATTTGTATGTTAGTTTTAAGTGTATCGATTTGTTTTAGATTTATTCTTCTCATTTTTTTTTTTTATATCTCCCCTAATATTCTGCATTTTGTTTTTTTAATAATTAGTAAATGTAGCTCTTTATCCGCAAGAAGTTGTCTACATTTAAAGAACACCCACATTTTTATATTTATATTATGTCAATAAAAGCCCAAATCAGATTTTCTTAAATTCATGTATGCTTCATAGTCAATGTTAACACCAAAATTATATTTCACAGTTTAACTATTGCTAATTTTATCTTTTTTTTTTTTTTTTTTTTTTTTTTCAAAATTAAATCGATCTTTAAAAATTGGTTTTATTTTCAATTTTGCGTAAAACTATTGGTTGCTTGGTTTGGTTTGTCGCTCTACGGTCATTTTGAGTTAATTAGACCAGAACCTACAGTTTAACGTGGATTCCGAAACACTCACAAACATCCATGTCACGACCAGGATTCGAACCTGAAGCCCGTGGTACCAAAGGCCGGAGTGCTAGACAATTGGCCATCAGGCCGCAAATTATCGGTTGAAGAAGTACGTTAACAATATCCTAATAAAAATTCAATTTACATAGAAATTGTGTATCGTCATTTAGATATTATATCTTGCAGATATTTCAAACACATATGAATTTTACATATTAGCTAAAAATTATTATCTTGGAGAGAATTACTTTAGGCCAAATTTTTTACATCTATAGTATTACAGCAAATTTTCTCCAAAACAAAACAGAATGAATGGATAGCGAAATATGCGGGTTCAAAATTAAATTATTAACAATAGTTCAGTTATTAACAATAATTGAAAACGTCATTGTGAACGAGGAATACATATTTTTAATGAGCATGCGCAATCGTTCATTATGATGTATTAAGTTATCCGAAAAACTTTCTGTTACCTAATTGGAATCATCTCTGTTTTCGTGAAACAACTTTCTTTCAATTTTTTTAACCCACGCGTAGCTGTTTTCAAGGTCTTTTCTAAGTGAAAGTATTCTAGAGATCCGTTTTCCGTATTTGGAAAAGCATTTCCAACTTTTCAGCTCTTTAGCGAAGGCGGAACGAGAAGGTTTCGTGTTACACATGAAATCTATTCCTTTTAAGAACAGGTAACATACTAAATAAAAAAAATAAAAAAAAAAAATTATGCAGGAAGGAAATAAGAGTAGAAAGAATTATGTAAAACAGATTAATTTCCTGGCTGAAATCTTTTATTTCAAAAACTTCTACTTAAAACAAACATTTATTTGCTGTGTAATTTGAATATCGTGAGCTTTAAAATCGATATGAAATATGCATCGCTAATTTTAATTTCTTGCCTAGCTTTGAACTTATTTTTTAAATATTATTTTGTTTACTTTTATTTGGGCTCCACCCTTTGTACTGTTACTTCAATTCTATGAGAAAATATAGGGAAGGGATCGACTATACTATAAATCGTTTAACTATATTTTAAGGTTTATCTGTTATACCAATTAATATCAAGCAGACATTGAAACATTTACTAATCCTCTTCTATCATTCCTATCTTCTTATTCACAAAATATATATTTTATTTCCTATTAGAATTTTTATAACTTTTTTTTTTTGGTGGGGCAGGGGGAGGGGGGGAGGGGTCCTGCTTATATTTAGTTTTATATATGGGGACGTAAAAATACATTTGTAAAAAGAAAAAAAAAAAAAAAAAAAAAAAAAAGGCTTGATGATCGTAAGATTTATTTTGCTTTTTTCTTCGAGATGATCGTAGTTGTTAGAAAACAGTTTGAACTCTTCAATTCCATAGAAACGCATGCAGTCAATTTTAAAAAGCTACCAACTAACAAAAGTCCTATTAACAATTTCATTATGGGTATGGAATCATTTTAAAAATAAACATGAGAATTGTTGGAGTTCTGAGAAGCCGAGGGCCACTGATGGCCTTATCTAACCCGACATGCAAGATATGTGTGGTTCTAATTAAGCCTCGATCGTGCTATCTAATGCCAGGTAGCTTGGATAGAGATCCCATCCAGAAGTTCATGCGGTCACCCAAGTAGATTTTTTAAAGAGGAAAAAAATAACAAAACTATTAAATAACATCTTAAATTTTTTATTGAAAGACTACACAAAAATAACGTGGTCAAATTACAAGCAGTCAAAATCAAAAACATACATACATTAGTATCTAAAATTGCTGACTGATCAAACAACTGGCCACAGTTAATCTATAATAAAGAGTGGTCAAAAGGTTTTAAACTTATTATAAAAAATAATATTTTTTAAAAAAGACATGCATTTGAAGAGTATTTTAACATTTTTCCTTTATCTACAATTCCATGTATGTTTATGGAGCCTATATTCCAGGTCTCGTCAAGTTCTTTGTAACATGGCCATGCCAACAAGGAGTATATATCTTTAAGAAGCTACTAATCACGGACTTCAACTGCCCTAGGAAGTTGACATCAGTTATTAGCAGACTCAGAACTAATCATTACAGAGGGATGAAGATTCTCCCAGACAAGACCAGGGAATACATCCGCTGCAGAAATTGCCCCAACGCTTTCCTAACACCTAAGCACATTCTAGAGTGCCCAGCACTCACTCCCCATGTTTCGCAATTGGGTAGGGGGTGCCAATCGAGGCCAACTTAAGAGAAGTCCTGTATAGTGAAGCGGCGCCGTTGCTAGCGGCCGCTATCGTGAAGACCTTTGACTTGATCTAACTTTAATAATAATATTTTAAATCCATGGGTACGATAACAACAACAACAACAACAAGGAATATAGACTTAAAAATCAGGGCTGGGAAATCGGCCTTAAAATTTTAAATCACCGAGTTGAATTTTTTTATACCAACTCCTTTAGAGTAATTTTGTGAACCAATAGTAAAGATCTATGAACTTTACTAATGGATTTAGAAATTTTTGAAATAAATTTATTTTTTCATACGCTTTTATTGCAATCCTATATGTGTAAAAAGTTTTTGCTTTAAAAAGTAGTTATTTTTACAATTTTAAAGCTGTAGTATTTGCACTCATTTAAAAGACATTCTCGATGTTCTTATAAAAAATACATATATCCTATAAAAATAACAACACCCAATTAACAGGTACCAAAGTATTATAGAAATTGCTTAAGACATGCAAAAGGAAATTTTACGTTTTAAGCACCAAGATGCTCTGTTTGTAATACACTAAATCTTGTTTCTTCTTAAAAACAAAGTAGCTTCTATAAGATCTTCTTTCACTGTTGATTTAAGATGGCTTTTAATAAGATTCAGTGCTGAGAAAAGTTTATCAATGCTTACTTGTTGCTGACCAGACTCGTGACACCGTGCTTCGTTGGTGAACATTAGTTCTGAGGTTCACTGCGCTGGCAGCTTTGTTGTAGACATTTTTTCAAAAAATGAGGTTTGATTTGTCGCTCTATGGTCATCTTGTGCACACGAGGACTAAACAGATAGGGGACCTACAATGTAAAGTGGATTCCGAACTACTAACAAACACCGCTAGGATTCGAGCCTGTGGTACCAAAGGTCAGAATGCTAGCCAAATTGACCATCACGCCGCTCAAAGAATGAGAAGACTCAATGGCGTTTATGATGTTCAGCATCTTGTCTCATTAATGGGAGTTTTTCGGGTTTTCTCCCATACGATACACAAATGCGGGGTAGTTGCCCCTAAAAGGCGCTGCCCTCCATCTTTAACGATTTGGAACCAAGCCAGACTTCTACCTACGAGAACTTCAACACAACAGAAGCTGTCCCTTCCTTCCATGAGAACACATGTGTTCATGGACTTGGTCTAAAGGTTGCTGTCGACTAAGTGGGATAAGAAACAGCAGTGACTGTCTTTGCTACCGATTGTATGATACAACTGAATTGCCTCATTAATATTAAAACATTACTTCCTAGATTTCTGAAAAAATAATTATTTTTAAAAGAGTTGAGAGTCGGATTTTTAATCCAACTTCTGATTCCACACCTCTGTTTAATAACGGTTTTTTTTTTAAGATTTCAGATCATAGCAAAATAATTTGCAAATATCATTTGTAAAATATTGATTGCAAAATATCTATACCAAAATGACTAATATTCATAACTGTGAATTAGTTAAGTTCCAAGCTCTAATGCAGCCCGACGGGTTGATTTCCCCAGCTTTCAATACAAATAAAAATTTAAAAAATTTGGTGGAAGGGGAGGGAACACATTAAAATATTTTCTTACACTACAAACTACACATGTTTATCTTTTTGTATTTTTAAAAAAATATTTCAAAACAATTCAAGACTTTTTGACCACTCTGTATTTTCAATATTTTAAAACACTAACTAATTACTTGGTTTTTATAAAAAAAATAAAGCATGGTAAGGTATTATCTTCATTTATTAAAATTACCAATGAGAGAGTTATTTCATTTTCTATTCATACATTCAGTAATTTTAATCTCACTAACAGTTCTTATTCATATTAAGTAGAGTATTTAAAAATCTCACAGATAATATTAAACTAAAAAGCTAACTAATTTATGTACACAAAAACATAAAAATCAAATAACTAACAATAATGCATAAAAAATGAAGGAAAGAACACAGCACATTGAAGTTATTATCCGTTATTATCATTGTAATTTACTGCCTTTAATCTGGTAAGAGTATGATCAACAGACATAATACAACTTGCAAACGAAATTCTGTTTTTTTTTACCTACAATTGAAATAAACTACAATAACATTTTCGAATATTTCACAGCATTCTTGATGCTATAATAATATGAAAAATTATCTAATATTTATAATGGTACATAAATTAATACAATTATGATGGTGAAAACCAAAGGACATGCATGTAAGAATTATGGTAAAAACAAAAAGTATTTACTGAATATATTCCATCGAAATGAAAGGTAAATAACAAATTAAAATAAATATACCAGGAAAGCAAGAATGAACTTTAATTATTTAAAAGACAGAAATTTTAAGTATTGATTCAGAATCAAACAAATTTTTAAAAAAATCACAATAGCTTGTGATTACATATTTTCAATAGATATGCGAATCTTTTTAACACCATATTTAATTAATAATTAAATCTTTCAGAAAGCTTTATTCAGACTCTTGATCCACTTGCCTATATTACTGCTGTGTACAAATATGGTTAACTTGCATCATTACAGGATTATTGTATCATATTACATCATAATTTTTTTAGAATTGATATTAAACAAATCTAATATATACAGATTGTAAACAGCAGTCTATAATACATAGTAATAAAACATCAGTTTTCTTTAACAAATAATCTACAGACAGTAGGCAGAAAAATACAGTAATTATAATTCATACAAAAATTAAAAATAGAAAGTTAAACAGAAAAATGAAGATAGTAATTAATACTATATAATGCTTATCAACATTGGTTAGCATTCTACGAATGGCACATATAAATGTTTTATATGAAGTCCAGCATCATCCATTTAAATATGAAGTATATCACTGGAATGTGAACAGCGGCAAATAAATCTAAGTATACCACATAACATTGATGAATATTTTCTAAGCAGAAGTTAAATTTTCAAACATAAATTGTTTAAAAAAAATATGTTTCAATGATACAATTTTCAGAAAATATTATCCAAACTTAAAAACAACATGTATATAATAACGAAATTCATTTTTAGCACCAGAAATGAACATCTACTTTTGATGCCACTTGGATAAAATATAATAAAATGCACTTTTGTTACTAGAAGTAAAATATAAATAAATATATTTCTGAAAAATTTATGACCCTTTAAATTTTTAAATAATAGATATCATTTTTTATATTTTTTCCTTATAAAAACAACAATTTTGTTAATATTTCATCATAATGATAATATTAACAAATTTTTTTTATTGTAGATTTTGCATAAATATCCTTTATTTGTTATTAAAACAACAAAGTTGTAAAAAAAAATAATAATTACCTCTAAAATCTTCTCCAAATTTTTTGCAGATATATACTTTGATAAGAAAATTTACTCTGCCAATTAAATATTATATAAATACATGTAAAATATCGAATACATATAATTTTCAATTTATACATGAATAATTTTTCAAAGTGCAAAAATTTAATGTTTTTTCAGTCCATAAAATTTTCATTTTGAAGCATATTAATTTTTTCTTTTACATAAAGAGTTTTTTTAAATCTGATGAAATTTTCAAATATTAATTTTGAATCTTGTAATGAAAGTAAAATGTAGAATTTTCAAAATAAAAAGAAATTATGATTAAAAAATAACATTATAAAAGTTAAAAATTGTTAATATTTCTTTCCCTCATTTCAAATCCTATGTTTTTGACTGCACACAATAATATAATAATTTAATATCACTTGATAAATATACATTTGAAAGATAATATTTAAACCTTATAAAAATAAGACTAAACATGCATTTATTGTCAGCATGAAAGGCCTAAATATTTTTTTTTTTTTATTAAAATATCTCATAGATAACATAAATAAATAAACAGTCATAAATAGAAATTAAAATATAAATTTAAACATGTTTAAAAATATAATAAACAAATTATTCAAATAACTAAATTGTAATTGTATTATTTGATTAAATAAATACTGTATTAATTAATATCTACAAATGGAATTATTTTGTTGAATGACTGGCAGTGACATGCTAGGCTGTTATGTATGGTATCTAATATATATATATATTTCATGTTAAAAATCATTATTTACTAAAATTTAAATAATTGTAATAATAATTTAATTTCAATACTTAAATACAAATTTCTTTCTTTCAATACAAATTTCTAATGAGAAAATAAAATTAAAAAAAACTATTCAAAAATAAAAAAAATTACAAAATTCAATTCAAATTGTAAAATTTTTATATAATTATCATTTAAAAAGTATTTTAAACTTGTTTTCATTTTTCTATTAATTATGCTTAAAAAAAAGACATAGAACAATCAAGGCACACAAAACAATACAATACAATAATTTATAATATTAAAAAAATAATCTCAAACACTTTAAATAAGTATTTTTAAACATTGTGCTTTTCTAATACCTGCAGTAAAACATATATTGGCTAAATATAGAACTATAGCTTCACAGTATCAATCTGAAATATCTACTAAATAGTTCTAAGATTACAATCAGAATAATTCACCAATGGGTGCACTATCAAGCCACAAGTTATGCATAAATTGGTAGAGTTGATCTGACACTGAGACTTTATAAGGAGTTGGATTTAAATTTCTTTTTATATCAGATCTGAGTGTAGCAAGTGATTTTTTAACATGTTGTCGAATCTCAGAAAGAGTAGGAAGATTGCAGCAAATCTTCCCATCACTGAAATACAATGTCTGCAAGTTCTGAACTTGAACTGGTTGCACATATGCTCGCTTTGATTCCTGAAAAGGATGGCGGACAAGGACCTTTTGTCCAACTTCAGGAGCTGGCTCATGTTTCAATTGCAGAAGATCAATCAAAGCATGTCCATCTTTTCCAAAAAGCCTATAAACCAATTTTCCACTTGGAATTGTAACCTTCTCGACATCCAGACTCAGTTTTATACATGGTTTTGATTTCACCTCCACAAGTTTAAACACACAACCCAAAGCAGGTTGCTTCTGACACGTAACCAGATGAGTACCAATTCCAAAACAGTTGATCTTATGCCCCTGTTCATTAAGTGAAATAATGGTCTCTTCATTTATATCATTACTTGCAACAATGGAAAAGTCTTGAAATGATGGTATATTGAAATAATCTGAGACTAGGCAAAAAGTTTGGAAGGCTATGTTTGAAAGATATGCCAAATCTCCACTATCAATTCTGATGCCAATTGGTTTGTAGCCTAGCTGACAGAGAGCTAACGCAACAGCACAAAAATTCAACAAGCCACTCTTTTTAACATCATATGTATCAACAAGAGCTAAAAAGCTATCTGGAAAAGCTATTGCATATGCGATGAAGGCAGCTAATTCTCCATCGTTTGCTTCATCCTTCAGTAATTGAAGAAGTACCGAGACTTCTGAACGAAACTTTTTACTGATCAGAACTAAATCCTCTTCAGAACCTCCAAGTTTGCTTTTTAAAGTCTTGACTTTGATTTCATCAAGAGATGAGTATGACATAACAAAAGCATGAGCATGAGTACCTTTTACAGGAATGTTGTACATCTTTCCCGCCAGAACATTACTAGTTCCATCGAATCCACCGATGTACACATATTTTGAAGCAGACAAACCTCCATCAGGACCTTGAGCTCTTCTTAATCCATATTCCAATAACTGAAGGTCGGATCCAGCAGCTATCCTATATCTGGCAGCATTAGTAGCAACTAAACTGGCATAATTCACAAGGGTGAGGAAAGAAGTTTCTAATAGCTGAACAATGGGCAAAGGACCTTCAACACGAATTAGAGGGACTCTAGGAAATACTACAGTGCCCTCAGGTATAGCATAAAGTTGAACATCTTGAGCGGTTAAGTTAGCTAAGAACTCAAAAAAAGCCGGCTCGACAGTAGATGGCAGGATTCTTTTCAAATAGTCGATGTCACTTTCAGAATATTTGAAATTTTCAAGAAATTTAAGGCACTCCTCTAAGCCAGCAAACACAGTGAATTCTCCATGGAAAGGATTTTTCCGAAAAAACAAATCAAATACGGCGTGATCCGTGCATTTATCGTTTTTTTCCAGTAAGCATAGGCCATAGTGATTTGATACAAATCTGTCAAAAGAGGTTGCACTATACTATTCATCATCGAGTGTTTTTCTGTTTCACACATGTTTCTTGTGAATTTAGTACTTAAAAACTTCTAAGAAAAAAAATATATTCCTCAGATCAGCAGCTAAATTTTTACTGCCGCGCTGCTCATCGTCTGAAAATAGTGATATTTGATAATGAAGAGACCTTTATTTGCATCCGCGAACTCGGAGGATGAAAAAGTCTTCTGCTAAAGATAAACAATATTAAAAATTCCGCGATCGTTGCCAGTCAATACAAGGGCATACAAATAATTTCCACACTTATCTTTTACAATAGAAATAAATAAATGTCACAAATAACATGAAATATAAGATGTAAAACTTATAGTTAAATATAGTTGTTTTTTATTTATAGCTAAACTATCGAATTATTTTGCAAAAGTAATATACCGCGCTAAACTTCACCGCGAATCTTGAGTTATTCCCAAGACTTGCAACAGTAAGAGAAATAGCTGAAACTTGCAGTATCAAAGAAAAAGTATAATTCAAATCTCGAAACTATTACCTATGTTCGAATTTCATAACTAGGTTTTTGTCTTAAAGCGCCACCCTGGAAATTCAGTTTTGTTAGTACTCAGTTTTGTAAAAATAAAAATAATTAAATTCTTTGGTGAAAAATTATCGGTAGAATTGTAAAAATTTTAAATTGTTTGAAGATTTTTTTATTAATAATTAACAACTTAAAAATACTTTATAAAATATTTTTTAATTAAATTAAATGTATCGGAAGAAAAGAAGTGATGAAAAGACGAACAACTCAACTTATCGTTGCCAACTATTCATTTTTAATTCGGTGTGCTCCTCATAGAAATTATTACTGTTCACGTGTTATATTAAGCAGAGCAAAATGGTAAGTTTAATTAGATTTTTTGTTAATGAAAATTGGAAAAACTTTTTAGAAAAGGATTTTATTTTCTGTAGAAAAGTTCTGTGAAGTTCAGAATTAAAAGTTTCATTTTCTTTACTGTACCTTTTGTGCTCTAACTTAATTTTAACCTAATTGCATGCCGCTTTTATTATATGTAACGAATACAATTAAATTACAATTTTATTTTAAAATAAACTAGCATGCATTCTCTTTGATAGTTGTGGCATATTTACTTCTGTTTTATCTACAAATTTGGAAAAAAAATTCTTGTTCGTACGGGTTAATGCTTAATCGTTATATCTTCTATTGAAAGCTGTTAATTATTCAAGTTATCAAAATCAAATAAATTTAATAATTCTTGTAAAATGTTTGTAGTGTCTTTGGTATTGATTTAAAATATTGATCAGCGCTCCCGTAGCTGTTTTTCTTTGATGTGAGCGATTGAGTTCGGAAAGTTTTAAGCTACACATTGCGTTATTCTCTTATAGCAGTAGTAAAATACAACATATTAAAATTTTGTTGCAAGTATGCCTTATTTTGGGAACATTTTTTAAGTGTTTTTTTTTTTTAAAGTATATCAAATCTAGAATAATTTTTGTTTGAAAATTTCAATCATATCTTAATTTAATCTTAAAGTATAATATAAAGCATTACAATATTTTCAAATAAACAAGTTGTATGTTTGCTTTTGATCCGTAAAATAATTTTTTTTCTATACTTAGTCTGCAGGAGCAAGACCTTTAGTAACTGTATATAGTGAAACAAATGAAAAAACTGGATCTGCCATCCATCTGCCGGCGGTGTTTAAGGCACCTATCCGGCCTGATATTGTCAATTTTGTTCATATGAACATGGCAAAAAATAGAAGACATCCTTATGCTGTATCTAAAGAGGCTGGTAGGTTGAAATTTTCCTATTGTTTTTAATGAATTGACATTACTACATTGCATCAATTTTTAACTATGTAAAGTGCAATTTTTTTTAATCTGTATATTAATTAAAAATATATGTAACATACAATATATCTAAATCTTGTTCAATAGTTAAATAATTGTTTAATAATGAATAATTAGCTACTTAATCTCAAGTAGCTAATTATTCATTATTTTAAGCTATTTTACAAATTTATTATATTTTAAGAATTTCTAGTAATGTCTGATTAAATTTAAATAATTATGTATGTGAATTATCAAATGTAAATTGGTTCATATTAATTACTAAATGATATTAATTTAGGTCATCAGACTTCAGCCGAATCATGGGGTACTGGTCGTGCTGTTGCTCGTATTCCCAGAGTTCGTGGCGGTGGAACTCATCGTTCCGGTCAAGGTGCTTTTGGTAATATGTGTCGCGGTGGACGAATGTTCGCCCCCACCAAAACATGGAGAAGATGGCATCGCAAGATTAATGTTAACCAGCGACGTTATGCCATCTGTTCTGCTATTGCAGCTACTGGAATCCCTTCCTTAGTGATGTCCAAAGGTATTTTCCGTCTTAGATGTAATAATAAGTAAACTTGTTTATATATATATATATATATATATATATATATATATATATATATATATGTATATGTTATATATATATTTTTTATAAATATATGTGTGTGTGTTCAATTTTAAAACAGCTTCAGATTATAAGTTTTTGGAAAACAATTTAGTATAATCCTGAAAAAAAATCCTGTCCATTTTCGCTGTATGAATGGATATTCATACAACAAAATTGTGGTAAACTTGTTTCAATGAATTCCAATCAAATCTTACCAGTTAATGTTAAAAATTCTGAATCAATAACAGATGAGATTGAATTTTATGTCATCTGTTATTGATTCAGAATTTTTAGCAGATGATTAGAACAGATTTTAGTTATAAATATAAATATGAATATATATGATTAAATATCTTCTTACTGAAGTATTAGAATCTAATTAAAAAAACATGCAAATGCTTTAATAATTGCTGCTTCTGTCTGTTTAATAAATGATTAATGGATAATCAATGTCACTTTCATTTCTTTAGCTCTGACTTTGAAGTAGTATACTTAGCTATCTTACTAGTATTTGCTATCTCAGTCTGGTACATATTAGATATGCATGTTCATTATATTAGAAGAATAAGCAGTTGAAAATAATTGTTTGTATAACTTTAGCTCTATTATATAAAATGTGTTGCATTTAGTTATGGATAAATGCAGTTATGAAAATTTTTCAACAATTTTATGAAAAATATGTTCATCATTTTAGCTGATCATAGTAAGAATGAGGTGATAGAAAGTCCATGCATGTATTTGTAAATATGGTAGTCATATTTCTTTGAAATTATTAAAAATGCAATTTAATTCTATTTTTTAACACTGCATATTTTTGTAAATCATATGAGGGCTTTTTTTTTTTTTTGTCTTAACATTTGTTATTTTTTTAATTAGCTTTAACTTATTTGAATTTATTTTAAGTACTTGAATTATCTAATTTAAGCCTATTTTATTTGATTGTGTGTGTATATATATATTCTGACAGCATGTTTAAATAAACTTATTAAAATTGTTATAAATTACTTATAAAAAATACCATCTAATATTTAAATATAAAACTTTTCATTCTGTTATTAGGTTTTAATTGATAAGATATATACATATTTTGCAAGAATGAACTTTTAATTTGTTAAATTGGCATGAATGAAAATCAGATGAAAAAACATCTAAGAAGTGTAGGTGTATTGTCTCATTGAATTAAAAATTTAATTTTCTGGCATATTTCTAGTTTATAAAACTAAAAAATGAAAAATATGCTTTTTCCAGGACACAGGATTGAGGAAATCCCAGAAGTACCCCTTGTTGTAAGTGATAAAGTGCAAGAATATACTAAAACCAAGCAAGCTGTTCAATTTTTAAGAAAGGTCAAGGCATGGTCTGATATCCAAAGGTATGTTTTTCAAGTAGATTAAAAAAATTTAAATCATTCGTATAACTTATGATAGAGGATTTATTTTTAGTAGCTGGAGCTCAACATATGTTAAGGAAATCAGTAAATGTAAAAATATTTTTGTGTTAGAATATTTTTAATAATTATGCCTTGAAAATTTTTGTTTTAAATTTAGGAAATATCAGTGTTACTTATGCGCAGCCAAAGTACAATTAAAATAATTTTTTAATTGTTTACAAAACGTGCAATATTTTATCATACTGAACCATGGTCAGGTCTTGAGTTTCTGTGACCTTGCACACTGATAGTGTTGGTAAATTTATAAATTATGAAATTGTTTTTAAATGTTTTTATAATTAAATTTGGTAAACTAAATTTTTTTATAATTGATGAAAAATTGTTTTTAGGCAAAAACAAGCTTCTTTTAATATTAAATTACATATGCAGTCAAGGTCATTCTTTAAAGAATAATAATCTTTCACACTGATGAATGTTTGAAAATTTAATACAATTTATAGCACAACGAAATAACACAGTTATTGCAAGATGCTTTAGTTGATCAGACATTGTGCGAAATAAATATACCACTTTCAACAATAGTCAGACCTTTCTTTTGAGGGTCACACTGATAAAAAGTTAGTACAATCATGACTAGATTAAGTTATTTAATTTTGGCAATTTAGAAGAAAGTTTCAAAAATACTAAGTAATGTTTGAAGGTTTTTGAATAATTCTCAAATATGACATTTCCTTTTTAGTTATTCATGCACAGCCAAAGTACAGTTAAAAATAAATAATTTTTTAATTGTTTACATTAAGTGCTATATAATTTTCACACTGAATCATCGTCAGAACTTGATTGCTGTCACACTGATAGTGTTGACACATTATCTTTTAATTTTTCTGTATTTATAAAAGTATGTTGATTACAGAAAAATTTTTAAATGTGAAAATTAATTTGTCCTTGTTTATTTAGAATATTTATGTAGAGAAATATTCTTTGGTTACTTCCCTGTGGTTATTTATAGCACAATGAATTTCAGTTATTACATAATGCTTTAATTGATCAGACATTGTGCAAAATGAATATACCACTTTGAACCATGGTCAGACCTTCCTTATGTGGTCTTGCACACTGATAAAGTTGGTACAATCATAACTAGATTAAGTTATTAAATTTGGCAGTTTCAAAACTACTAGGTAATGTTTGAAGGTTTTTGAATAATTCTTTCAAGTATGACTTCTTTTTAAGAAAGTTACTCATGCACAGCCAAAGTACAGTTAAAAAATTATTTTTTAATTGTTTACATTAAGTGCTATATAATTTACACACTGAACCATCGTCAGATCTTGATTACTGTGGTCTTGCACACTGATAGTGTTGGCACATTATCTTGTTTTAATTTTAAATATTTAAAGAAAAATTTGTATATAAAAGTATGTACACATAAAGTTTTTAAATATTTTTTTTTCCTTATTTATAATTTTATGTAACTTTTGGTTATTTATAACATAACGAATTTCAGTTATTACATAAGGCTTTAATTGATCATTGTGCAAAATGAATATACCTCTTTGAACCATGGTCAGACCTTTCATTTGTTGATCTTGCACACTGATAAAGTTGGTACAATTTTAATTTAATTAAGTTATAAAATTTTGCCCATAATTTATTTTAAAATTTATAATAGTTATTAAATGTATGATTTAAACTAATTAAAATGTTTTTATAGAAATGATTAATGCATGCACTGCCAAAGTACAGTTAAAAATAGTTTTTTAATTGTTTACAATTAAGTGCTATATAATTTTCACACTGAACCATCGTCAGATCTTGATTACTGTGGTCTTGCACACTGATAGTGTTGATACATTTATAACTTATTTTTAATTTTATGTAAAAAACAATATTTGTGATTTAATGCTGTTTGTAGCACAACGAATTTCAATTATTGCATGATGCATTAATTGATCAGACATTGTGCAAAAATTAATTACCACTTTGAACCATGGTCAGACCTTAATTTTGTGGTCTTGCACACTGATAAAGTTGGTACATATGTAGGCAAATATTGCCAAGTCCTAGTCTTGTATGTGACATCTTGTTTTAAATATATTGTTGTTTAAAAAAAGGTATAATTTAAGGTAAAATAGTATTTTTGAATTCAAATTTCAGTCTTGTAGTTTATAGTGGGTTTAATGTTGTATTGCTTATTTTCAGGTTTACAATTCTAAACGTTTCAGGGCAGGCAAAGGTAAAATGCGTAATCGTAGGCGAATCCAGAGATTGGGGCCTGTTGTTGTTTATCGCAAAGATCAAGGCCTTACTCGTGCATTTAGAAATATTCCAGGTAAGTTAGCTTAACACCTGTTTGTATTAATTTCATTATCAATTAAGGTACTTCGTTTTGTTAACCTTTTGCAAAAGATTGCACAGTTTTGTTTAACTTCAAAGAAATACTTGAAATTTGAAGATTGAATTGAATTGAAGATTTTGTTTCTGTGGTGGCTCTAGAAACTGTCAGACAGCATATAATTGATGTATTGCTAATACTTGATCCAGTTTTTAATTTTAAAAATATTAACTAATGAATCAAGTATCAAATGTGAAAAATGAATAGGACATTAGTATTGCCATTTAAAGGTGTTAATAATTTATGAGTAAGGATTAAGTTTTGTGACATTAAATATTTTATATTTCTGTTGTATGAATAGTTAGTAACATTTTTATTTAGATTTTTTTTTTATCTGTACTTTATATGTTAAGCATTGTTGGATGTATTAAAAGTTGTTTGCTTGCCATTTATTAAAAGTGAAAATGAACAAGCACCCATACCTATTTTTATTTCATTATACAGCAAGCAGCTGCTTCCGTTGTGTATGCATTACATTATAAAGTTAAGAGCGCAATGTAATAAAATCTTCGTTGTTTACGTAAACAAATTAACTTTTTTAAGTAGTAATTTGTACGATTGCCGTAAGTGTAATTTACTTTGGACAGTTTACTGGTAAAATAAAATGTCAACTTTTAAGTAATTTCTTTTACAATGCTTTTTATGAATTATCTTTAATTATTATTATTATTATTATTATTATTTTTTTTTTTTTAGATCTGTTCTCTTATTTGTATTTAAAATTTTTTTTTATAGGTTTATAATTGATATTGGAAGTTAAATTAAAATTTGTTCTTTTAGGTGTTGAGACTATTAATGTTGATAAATTAAACCTTCTGCGTCTTGCTCCTGGAGGCCATGTTGGACGTTTTATTATCTGGACTGAGGGTGCTTTTAAGAGATTAGATGCTCTTTATGGAACTTGGACCAAGAAGTCTTCCAAAAAGAAGAATTATAAGTAGGTTTTGACTTTTAAAATCTTGAGTTATGTATAGTTGCTGTGAATAAGTGGAAGTTATTTGAAGTAACAGCATCCTACTATGTTATCTGTTATTATGTGCTTAAGGCCAGGGTCCTTATAGTGGATTATCTGCAACTGTGGTAATTTTAGTGTGAAAATAGTGGATAATATAAAAGGGACAATTTTTCAATCTTAAGTTTTTAAGCATCAAAATCTATTTAATTATTTTAAAGTATATAAAGTTTTTTTTTTTTTTTTTTTTATTATTATGGAAAGGAACCTTCTAGTTACGTAGAATGCATTTTTAGAATTTTCTTAAAAGCTGAAGCATGGAGGTTTGTGTACATATAGATTCATTAATCTTAAAAATGCTTTTTTTATTATTCAGGTACTAGTGATTATATGATGCATGATTTCATTTGTAAGTTTATAAAAAATAGGTTATTTGAAATTTTTATATTACTGGTTTGTTTTTTCGTCATCACCAAAATGAAAAATCTCATGTTGACAGAATTTATACCTGTCTAGTCTATTAAAACATACATCAGAAATAATACTGTGAATAATGGATTCATTGTTTTTTATTTTTATATGCAAGCTTTGAGCTTCGGTAAATTTTTTTAAAGAAAAATGCACTCTATTTAAATTCAGAAATGTAGAGTAATTAATGAAAACTTTCTTATAATAATTATAGTGGTTTTTAAAATGCTAAATGTTTTTAGTAACATTAGTACAATCAATTTATTTTATCTGGAGCCTGGAGCAGTTTTTCTTTCAAATGTAATTTAAAACAGGCAAGCATTATTTTTATTTTTAATTCAATAATGATATTCATAATATCAATGAACTTAAGATGGTTTCTATTTTTGGTTTTTAAATTTTATTTGGATTATAGAACAAGTTAAACGTATCTGAATAGTCTAATTTAAGTGATTTATTTTCTTTTTTACAGTTTACCAATGCACAAAATGACAAGTACTGATTTGGCTCGTATGTTGAAGGATCCAAGAATCAGGAAGGTTATGCGACCAGCTAAGTAAGTGTTGTCTTCCTCTAAATATTTTTTAAATGCATGATTTTAATGGACAATATAAAAGGGAAACATTTTTGAGTTTTATTTTTAAACTCATTACTGCATAAATAACAAGTGTGAAAAATTATTTTCTTTTATAATTAAGTAGGAGACGCACATACACAATTTCTTTTTAAAAGCAGATGAAATCTTGGTTAAAAAATATTAGTTCTCTCTTTTATTATTCATAATTTTTTTTTATTATTCTGTTGAGCGTAGTTCATTTCCAGATGGCAGATTAGGTCTGTTTGTCTTCAAACGCTATGCAAAATTATATTTTCTGGTCACTTTACATGCATTTTTGGCATGAACTGTGACAAAGAATGACTTGCCTATGATATTTGTTGAATGCTATTTTTCTGACTAAAACAATTCTGGGCAACAACTTCTGTTTTTTGAGGGAAAATTTTTGATAAAATCTGCCTTCTTATTTAATTAAACATGAAAATATTGTTAGAAATTAATATACAATATTTATTATATCTTCAATCTCATTATATAAAAAAACATAATTTCAGGAAGTTTTTAGTTTATAACATGTAAAATGATGTAAGACATACTTCAGAGACGATTTGCAAAATTAAATATAATGTAATTAATCTTGTGTGAAAATTGATAAGCGGCAGGGTTGCAAGTTTCAAACAGTGACATCATACAGGATGATGGGTGTTATTAAAGAATTTAATTTCGATAGCACCATATTGAAAGAAAAACTAAATGAAAAAGATACATAAATACCCTTGTACAGCATATATTAGACCAGCAATCTGTAACAAGTATTGTTTCTGCTGGGTGTTTACTATTTTCCACAATGGAGCTGTACCAAACACTAATTCATTTTCTCTAACGCTTTTTAAAATGTAAAGTAATAAAAGAAAGTTAAGTTTACTAAAATTATATTGTATTTTCAGCACTAAGGTTCAACGATATGTCTTGAAAAAGAACCCATTGAAAAATATCAGAGTAATGGTACGAATGAATCCCTACGCTGCTGTTCTAAGACGCAAGCAATTCCTTTATCAAGAAAAGAGGAAGAAAGAGAAAGAAGCTCACTTGATGAAAAACGAGGAGTAAGTTTTTGCTCAGTTTCTTAATGTAATTTTAGATGCAAAAAATGTTGGGTGATCATCATGGTCTTGCTTATCAGAATTTGCTTTTCATCCGGTAATGTCTCTATTTCAGCTTCCAGTTCCTGAAGATAAAAAGAAAAAACCAGCTGCTACAGCTAAAAAGGAAAAAGCTCCGGCTAAGGGCAAAGCAGGAAAAGGAAAGAAGGATGTGAAAGCTAAAGCAAAAAAATAAGCCTTTAGATACAGACTTACAAAAAATAAAACATCCTGATATTTCCTGATTTAGTTTTCTTTTTCATAGTATGTTCCTTGATACTGATTCACAGATTGAAAGATTCATTAATTTAATACGTAGTATGTGCACATATATTATACATTTTAAAAATCATTAAGTAATATTCATACATGTTTTTTCTATTTTAATACTCATTTATATTAAAAATGCATGTTATGCTCGTTGGAAAAAAATGTTGAAATCGAACAAATATATTGTTGTTATCGTGTCCCTCATGGAAGAGGGGTGTAGCTTCTGTTCTGATGGAGCACCTGTAGGTAGAAGTGTGACTTCTGGTCCATGACGCTCTTACAGTCATAGGAGACCGGGACCTACAGCTTAAAGTGGATTCCGAACCACTACAACGTCCATGGCACCGCCAGGGCTCGAACCTGAAACCTGTGGCACCGAGCGCTACACACTCTGCCATTCAGGCCCAACAAATATATTGCCACTCATTTAAACAATTGTGAATACTGCATAAAATAACTCGTGTTTTAAAATAGACGTAGCTCTGGATGTCTGGCTAATGCTATCCAAATGGAATATAAGATTAATAGTGCATTTTTTTTTTTTTTTTTTATTGGGGAGGAAAGTAAATATTGGAGTAACCTGTGAAGAATTTTCTTTTGAAAATGTGATAACATACAGTTCTTAAAGTATTTCACAAAAGTGCAATGATTGATAGGATTGATTTCTTATTTAAAATAAAAAGTTGTATTTTTAAATATAATTAGGTAGAAAATTTAAGACTTTAATCTTGATAGTTTATGGATTCCTGTATGAAACATTAAGTGGAAAATGGACAGTTGTAAAAGCCAAGTAGAACAGTAAATAAGTATAGATTTTATGTGTGTGTCTTGGAAAGTTGGTTGTTTGGTATTTTGCCGTAATAAGGGGAACTTTTATGCCGATTATTTACCTTTGGTTTCTGATTGTATCCTCTGTGATTTCCATTGTCTAAGCGACTATTTTTTATTCTGATATGGATGTATTTATGAACTTGTTCAGTTATGTATTAATTTAGTAGGTGTTTTATTTCTCACAATTCGATTTTTCATTATATTGGATAGCCATAACTGACAACAGGTGTGCATTGTAATGTTGTACCTCAATCGATATTTCATGTGTAAAGAAATCATAAATAGTGAAGAGGCTAAAAACGAGCTTTTAGGAATTGCAAGTTGATAAACCATCACTCGATATTATCAAAGAAAGAACAGAAATTAGGACTTTCTTTTGGAAAATAGTTTCTTACGTAGTAGTAGTAGTAGCTCTGGAGATGGAAAATCTGTGAAAATTGTTCTGTTGCTAGAAAAACAGCAAATATCGCACTTTTGCACCAAAAATGAGATTACCTTTATTTTGATTTAGTAACCGGAAAAATAGCCAAACATAATGGAGTTGCTTAAGTTTAGTAGGGGGCAAGAGATCTGCTTTTATGGTTTTGTTGGCTGTAGGATTTACTTGTCAAGGTGAAAAAGGTTACAAACGATTGAAATCTATATTGTGGTGCCATCTATTCTCAATAGAAAGAAATAATTTGTGAACATGCTACCAAATGTTCTACAACAAATGTATCATATTGAAATTGTTCATCACGATGCAAAAATTTTAAAATAATTTTATTTCTTAATAGTTTTCGAAGTATTAAAGCAATTCTTTATTTTCCATTTATTATTCAAACTGAGTTTCATAAGGGCTTTTTTTTTTTCACTTCTCCCACAGAAAATCTACCATTATGTTATATCTAGAAATAATATTTAAAAACAATTATCTAACCTATACATGATTATTGTTCATTCTCCTTAAGCATGAAGATTGGGTTTTTTTTTGTGCTACATTTATATTTTTCAAAAATTAGATATAAATAATTTTAAAATTAAACGCTGATTATTTTTTTGAAAAGTAAAAATATTTTTTATATGAAATTAATTAAAAATATTCATTTGTAAGAATTCGAAATTATTCAAAGTTGCAGAGGAATAAAAAAAAAAAGTTGTTAGCCTTTAAAAAATATATATAATGTATTAATATGTCCATTATCGAAATGTATTTTTCAATAATGGATATATTTAATATACATTAAATAAAGAATTTTTAATTCTAATTTTCTTGCTAATGTATTTATCAGTAAATTAGTTTCGTATTGAATTTCGAATATTATGTCAGAGGTGGAAAATTTGCAATAAACTGCTCCAAAATTCAGGCCTTGTAACATTCTTCTAGGCAAATTTCTCATTTTGCGTTAAATATGAGATTTCCTTTATTTTGATTTAGCAACTCGGAGCCTATATATGCAGTATACTATAGCCTAATATGAATGAGGTTTTTTCTTCCAAGATATTTATTAAAGGGGGTAAGAATTAACCAATGTTATAAGAGTTCTGTTTTTGTGATGTCTTTGCTGGCAATAGGATTTACTCAACAAATATAAATAATTTTCTTGTGAAATGCTACTGAATGTTTCAAATAAATGTATTAAATTTAAAATAATTCAAAATTTTATTAATTGTAAATTATTTACCGCCAGACATAAATTTTTTTTAATTTCTAAAAATTTTTAAATCTTTTCTCTTACAACTAATATGCTTTATTTGTCCTTTTTTTTATTATCTTGTTAAATCATATCCAAATTTAAAAATATTTTTATTTTTAATAATTTAAAAATTAGCCGTGATTTGTCATTTGAAGGATTTAAAAAAAAAAAAAAAAATCCTTCAAATTACAGATTTTTAATCTCTAGTTCATTTCCGCATTGCCCTCATTCCCTTAGAAATTAACATCTCCCCAAGTTGGAAAACACAGTTTTAAAGCATTAAGTAATGAAAAAATTGTACATAAAATAATAACTCTATATAAATGCGATACAACCCATTTATAATGATCGAATGCATCTATACTTTTTAAGTATAGATGCATTCGATCACTTGTAGTTAGTGAAATACAAACTAGTTATTGATTTTAATATGTAAGCATGTGTTAATACAAAAATTAAAACTATATATGCATGCTCTCGCCCATACGTAAAAAGGAGGAAAGAAATATTTAGAAGTTTATGTGCTCAACAATACCTGCTCAAACAATATATACATCAATATTTTTAAACGAACATAGTTATTATGAATATATATGTGCATGGAGAGCAACGTAGATCTATCTCCTCGTGGTGCACTCCGGGTAACAACTGATACGGCAAAATGATCTATAAACAAGGCCTTAAGCCTGGCTCTTAGTATGAGTTCTGCAGTGGACACAAAACAAGAGAGGATAATTAGCAAGTAATATAAAAAAAAAAAAAAAAGTCAATTCCTACTTTTTTTTTCATTATATTGCAGAAAGTCCTTTATAAATAATTTTCATTCATTTTTTTTAAGTTTATCTGGCGCCATCTATTGGTAGATACATGCAACTTAAATATATAAAAAAATAATTAATTAAATTTAATTACTGAATTAATATTTGAAAAAACTACTAACATCCAGTGTCATCCACTACAAGTTCAAAAAAAAAAATGTATTTGAACTTGAGTGGATGAATAAAAGTGTTTTTATGAACGATTGGAAAATTTGAACAAGATATATATAGGGAGAGCGTGAGCTAATAGAAGGAATTGAAAAAGATCCTTAGATGCTCCTTTGAGAAAGTTGCCGCTAGAAACAATCACAAGTCCTGGTGTAATCATATTCATGATATCCGTGGATGGCCTAGAGAAAAATCGGTGTCATTGCTACTAAATTTCTCCGGTAACGAATGTATCCGCAAGCATCTTCACGGAATTAAATTGGCTCATGACCTTCTCTGTCTCCTCTGTGATAACCAGGAACAAATTTTTCACCTTCCTGTTCTGCATTCTTTCTTTATGGAAGCATTATTGGATTGCCAAACTTAAGTGGATGGATTAACTGATGCCCTTTGTTTCTGTCTTGTTCTTTGTATTTATTTTTTTTATGATGTCTGTTGTACTGTAAACTTGTCATTGGAAATAAATATATTTATAATTTTTTAAGAAAATTAGATGATTATATTTATGTAAATGAGGTTAAGATTATTTGCAATTAATTACAGACTTTTTTAGAATTTTTTTGTTGCCTGAACTTCGAATATGGAGGACGAATAGCTCATTTTTATTGATCTTGGAAAGGATGGTTCCATTAATTCCGGCAATAAAAATCAAAATAGAAAATATATTATCACTTTTTCCTAAATTATTTTCTTTCCAAAAATTCGGTTCTGAATCTATTTTTTTAAATATATATATAAACCTTTTTCCGTTCACATAGCAAATAAGCAATGTTTTCGGAATTATGGACTTGATTTTGGAGGGAAAAAAAAAAAAAACAATGATCATGTTTTTTATTCAAAGCCATCTTTCCAGATATTTCAACTTTCCAGAAATTAATTTTATTGGTGAATCTTTTGTTTTGCTATGCGTGTCTTAAACAATCCACGATTACTTATGCTGTCATAACCACCATCGAGTTTACTCGTTTCTAATGAGCAGTGGCTGCAACGGTCGCCGATCATTTGCACGATATTTTTTTTTTCTTATTTGGGTACAATGTATTTAATTATTTTAATTCTGATTCTGATTTACTTTTTCAACATCCAGATTTTAATATTGTTTAAAGCATAGATCGGTCAACCGGTTACAAAAAAAAAAAAAGGCAAAATTTTTGCCGATACAATGTACCTCTTGTAAATTTTAAAAGTGCCAATATTTTTACATTGGTTTATTTCCACTTATGTATGCCACGAACATCCCAACTATGGCCGATGAGGAGAGGAGGTTTAGAGATAACTGCCTCACATTTTCTAATGGTATGGAAGAAAACCAGGAAAACTTCAGACAGGTCGATAACCTACCGACAACCTACTATCGATACGAGATGCTTTTACAATCTATCACAATACTATCGATTCTACTTGTTTCTGAAAGCAATGACAACGTATAATTATTAGCAGGGGTAGTTAAATAAATGTCGTTAATTGCTATTACTATAGTACATTTTACAAGGTGATTCAATAGACATGGGAGAAAATTTGAAGGGTAGTATAGCTTATTAAAACATATATTTTTGTATAAGAACGCAGGGTCGGAAGTGACGAGTTGTAGCACGAACAAAAATATTGAGACATGAAAAGAAAAATCATTGTTTATTTACAGCATCATTGCGAAGAGCTTCGTTATTTCGATGTTTACCATAAATGCTCAAAACTGCGACAACCAACTTTAATACATGCTAGGTAGAGTCGAAAAAGAGATTGGCGAACATACACTCAAGAGCCAAAACATTATGACCACCTGTCAATAGCGAGTTGGCGCGCAACACAGCTTCAACCCGCCTTGGCATGGATTAATACCACTTCCACCTGATCACGTGCCTTCCACGTCTTACAGGCGAGTTCATTGCAAAATGTAGGGGTGGTCATAATGTTTTGGCTCTTGAGTGTATGTCAGATATTTCGGGCGCGTCCGGAATCGCAATGGATAGTTGAGTCAACTGGAGCCTCGTAAATGAAAACACAGAGTAAATATAAAGCAGAGTACGCATGGAGGTCACGTGTTGAATATCAATTGGGGTCATTGTGCCTGGCTGTTGCGAGAAATTTCATTTGAATATGCCCTCAACATATTACTTCCGACCCTACATTCCTATATAAAAAATGTATGTTTTAGTATGCAGTACCACCCCTCAAAGTTTCTCCTATGACCATTAAATCACCCTATATTTCAAAATATGTTATAGTATGTCAGTGGGCCTGAATGGTGGAGTGACTAGCACTCGGTACCACAGGTTTCGGGTTAGAGTCCCGGCGGTGCCATGGATGTTTGTAGTGATTCGGAATGCCCTTTAAACCGTAGGACTGACAACCCTACCCCGTAAAAAAAAGAAAATATCCCATGTTTCGAAATCTGCCAGTAGGCAGACGGCTTTGGCCCACCATAGGGCTGTTGCTGCATTGATAATGATGATGATGAGTATGTCAGTGATAGTATTTTTTTTCTAGTACCTAGAAATTTCGATGCAAGAAATTAATTCATGAATGAGAAATGATAACATAACAAAACAAGTAATATAAAAAAAAAAAATTTTGAAGTCAATTCCTACTTTTTTTCACTCTATTGCAGAAAGTCCTTTATATATAATTTTCATTCATTTTTTTTTAAGTTTATCTGGCGCCATCTATTGTTAGATATATGCAACTTAAATCTGAAAAAAAAACTATAATTAATTAATTAAATTTAGTGAATGAATTAATATTTGAAAAAAACTGTATTAACATCAAGTGTCATCCACTACAAGTTCAACAAAAATATATTTGAACTCGAGTGGATGAATAAAAAGTATTTTATGAATGATTGAAAATGTGAACAAGATATATATATATATAGGGAGAGTGTGAGCTAATAGAAGGAATTGAAATAAGAAGGAAAGCAAAAAGAATCATTCTGTTTCATAATGGGTTCCTGTTTGCGAATAAGAATTTTTCAAACGCTCGTAATAGTGGATATTTTGTAATGATGATATAACAGCAACAATTCTTTTTGATGGCTAAAATGCCGAAAAGTCAACTTCTGGGAGATTTCCGAACTTCCGCCGAGAACGGAAGGGAGAGTCCCGGAAGTGATGCACCGGAAGCGGATTCGAGACATGCATGGAAAAAACGCGCTTTGCCAAACTGCGCGCGACTCAAAAAGAGGCGAGTGACTCATTCCGCTGTGCAGCTGGGAAGGACCGTACAGTTTGGCGATAAATTCTCTTCACCACAATGTCATCTGATTAATTTTGTTTTTGTTTGTTTGCTTGTTCTTAAGTGGCAACTGGGTCATTATTCTGAGAAAGACAGTGAGAGAAGCCAGAGAAAGTGACGTTTAAAACAGCGGTTGTGTTTATTAATGAAGGGTTATCGATAAACTATTTTTCCATGAGCGATTTCGTTTGCTTTTCGCTTCGGCGATTTTAAGATAAGGTTCCTCTTTTATTTAAAATGAAAAAAAAAAAAAAAAATAGAAGAAACTTGTCAAATGTGGGTAAATTAAACTGTAATTTTTTTTAAACTCTCCTTCTTTCTAACTATTTAATTTTCAAAATTACCTATAACTATTAAAATAAAGGTAATTAATTGTAAATAAGTCATAACAATTGGAAAATAAATAAGTTTTCAAAATTACCTATTATAAGTAATATTATTTGATAAAATTATCTATTATGTATTTCCTATTTTATTTTTATTTCTATTATCAGGGGAAAGTTTTTATTCGATTCCCACTTTGTGTAAATCAGGTGTGGAACTGTGGACAGTTCCCTTGTCCACATTGAGCGAGTAGAAAAAAAAATGGGGCAATTGTTAAACAAAAACGCCTCAACTAATGTGCAGTCTAAGATGTCTACCATGAAAACGAAAGTAAAAAAGATCTTGACACAATAATATTTAATTATTTTCTTGTACATTTTGTTTAAAAGCTGACCATCTTCGAAGCCCCTTTTTTTTAAATCAATTATTTGGATGAAAAAAATATAAATAACTGAAATATATATATATATATATTTTGTATTTGTAATAAAATTATAAATTGAAAATATAAAATTATAAATAATGCGGATGAATAGAATTATAATACATAAAAATTATGAGTAAAATTATAATTTAATTAATAAAATTATAAATAGAAATTTTGTTATTTTAATTTATTTTTCAAATTTTAATATAAGTTATGAGAAAACTTAAAAGAAAAATAAATTACATTTAAAAAAAAATAAATTACTTAAAGAAATTAAAAAAAATAAATTTACGTAAAGAAAGACGTTGAAACTAATAAAAAAAAAAAAAAATTTATCTGGGGTGATATTTCACTCTTGACCATAAGTTTAAGTTTATAAAATTATTTCGTGAGGATTTAATTTGCTGTTAAGTACAGTAGTTATCATTTTTATTTCCAGTAAGACAATTATAAGCTGGGAGGTAAGGAAATAATTATTTTAGAAGCTTTTTTTATTCATTTTTATTTTATTTTATTGTCGTGAAGATAACTTTATAATATGGCGTCTCCCCCTCCCGAAAAAAGGGGGAAATGGAAAAAAAATATGCTAGAAACGGATGATTTTAGCGATTATGAGCACAATATAAGCGATAATGTAGAAGACAATGATGTGGAGATGATTACGTAGTTTCAAACGATAATGGCATGGGAGAAAATGATGAAAATCTAATGGAAGGAGAAATGCTTATCATCCGCTGTAGTAATCGTAAAAGAGTTGTGTAATAATTTCCAGTTCAGGTGAGGATGAGTTTCCTCAACAAATCCGAATTTGTAGAAAGAAAGCTAAATTAAATAATTGTCGTTTAATGAATGTCCTGTAATCTGAGAAAAATAATATGAGATATACTTGACGAAAAGGTTGAGGAAGCAAGGCCAATACCACCCTCCACATCTAAGCAAGGAATATGTTGAGTATAGTATGTACAAGGAAAGAAGATAGAAAATATACTGTGAGATGTACAATGTGTACTAACTTCATTTATAAAAGGCGCACCAAATTATTTGCAATAAACTTAAAAAATAACTTTTATAATTTTCATGAAATATGTAACTTTTGTACTATATATATATAAACTCATTTACATATCTTTATTAAATTTATAAAATAAAATTCATTTATTGGGACAAAATGACTCCCATGATATCGTTAACGGCATTTTTAGATGACATCTTTTAAGGGTTAACGATAGGCTGATGTTTGCTTTATGAATTATATATTATTTATACATATTGCATGAGATCGTACAAAACATGCAGAATTTTAAAAATGAGATCAACAAGGCAATTACAATTGCTCATAAATAATAAATTCAAATGCGTAAAATATATTTGATTTACAATTGTTTATGATCAATCATTTTCGGGCATAAATATTTTTTAAAAATCGATAAATAGAAACCAATTGTATTATACCTTTTTGGATTTAGTACAAAAACGAACTTATTAATTCAATGCAATGTCCAACTTCAACAATTTTATGAATTTTCATTTTTTTTCCAAAATTTGGTATAATGTAGATTTTGGAACATGGAGTGAGCTTCTGATATTATGGTACCTTTTCTGCTAAGAATAATATGTGTAAGTTTTTAAAATTTTTCTCCATAATATTTATATTTATGTCAAAGTGTTCGTTTTTCAAAAAATCAACATTAGCATAAGATTCACCTTGACAGTTATTTCCAAATTCTTGATTGGGTCATTCTGTTGCATTTATGTTGTTTTTGTAGCTAACGTAATTGCATCTTTCTGCAACATTTCGCTTTTTCTTTGGATGCATCAAGAAATCGCATGGACAGTCGCAAATCTGTCTTTGCTTGAAATTCTTCTTTTTTTATCTTACTTTAACAAGTCGATATTCAATTGAAATAAAACAATTGAGTTCGATCATCGGATGAAATTGGAAAAACAGTTATATTTTATAATAATTGAGTTAACTTAAAATTTGAAAATGTGTCAACATAAATGGCAAATGTTATAAAACATTTATTTTGATTGAAAACTTCGCATTTTTGCTTTACAACCTAACTTACAGCTGCATTCGCCAATGATTCCCATTTAAATATTCACTTGCTACTATTACTATGGGATAGCGGGAAGTAATTGGCATTTGCAGTGGTACCTCGGATGTATGTCCATGATTCCCATTTAAATATTCACTTGCTACTATTACTATGGGATAGCGGGAAGTAATTGGCATTTGCAGCGGTACCTCGGATGTATGTCCATGATTCCCATTTAAATATTCACTTGCTACTATTACTATGGGATAGCGGGAAGTAATTGGCATTTGCAGTGGTACCTCGGATGTATGTCCATGATTCCCATTTAAATATTCACTTGCTACTATTACTATGGGATAGCGGGAAGTAATTGGCATTTGCAGTGGTACCTCGGATGTATATCCATGATTCCCATTTAAATATTCACTTGCTACTATTATTATGGGATAGCGGGAAGTAATTGGCATTTGCAGTGGTACCTCGGATGTATGTCCATGATTCCCATTTAAATATTCACTTGCTACTATTACTATGGGATAGCGGGAAGTAATTGGCATTTGCAGTGGTACCTCGGATGTATGTCCATGATTCCCATTTAAATATTCACTTGCTACTATTACTATGGGATAGCGGGAAGTAATTGGCATTTGCAGTGGTACCTCGGATGTATGTCCATGATTCCCATTTAAATATTCACTTGCTACTATTACTATGGGATAGCGGGAAGTAATTGGCATTTGCAGTGGTACCTCGGATGTATGTCCATGATTCCCATTTAAATATTCACTTGCTACTATTACTATGGGATAGCGGGAAGTAATTGGCGTTTGCAGTGGTACCTCGGATGTATGTCCATGATTCCCATTTAAATATTCACTTGCTACTATTACTATGGGATAGCGGGAAGTAATTGGCATTTGCAGCGGTACCTCGGATGTATGTCCATGATTCCCATTTAAATATTCACTTGCTACTATTACTATGGGACAGCGGGAAGTAATTGGCATTTGCAGCGGTACCTCGGATGTATGTCCATGATTCCCATTTAAATATTCACTTGCTACTATTACTATGGGATAGCGGGAAGTAATTGGCATTTGCAGTGGTACCTCGGATGTATGTCCATGATTCCCATTTAAATATTCACTTGCTACTATTACTATGGGATAGCGGGAAGTAATTGGCATTTGCAGTGGTACCTCGGATGTATGTCCATGATTCCCATTTAAATATTCACTTGCTACTATTACTATGGGATAGCGGGAAGTAATTGGCATTTGCAGTGGTACCTCGGATGTATGTCCATGATTCCCATTTAAATATTCACTTGCTACTATTACTATGGGATAGCGGGAAGTAATTGGCGTTTGCAGTGGTACCTCGGATGTATGTCCATGATTCCCATTTAAATATTCACTTGCTACTATTACTATGGGATAGCGGGAAGTAATTGGCATTTGCAGCGGTACCTCGGATGTATGTCCATGATTCCCATTTAAATATTCACTTGCTACTATTACTATGGGACAGCGGGAAGTAATTGGCATTTGCAGCGGTACCTCGGATGTATGTCCATGATTCCCATTTAAATATTCACTTGCTACTATTACTATGGGATAGCGGGAAGTAATTGGCATTTGCAGTGGTACCTCGGATGTATGTCCATGATTCCCATTTAAATATTCACTTGCTACTATTACTATGGGATAGCGGGAAGTAATTGGCATTTGCAGTGGTACCTCGGATGTATGTCCATGATTCCCATTTAAATATTCACTTGCTACTATTACTATGGGACAGCGGGAGAAAACTGGAATTTACAGTGGTACGTCCATAATCCGTTCCTGATTTTTGGATGAATACAAAACAAATTTTCTGGATAAGAAACAAAGGCGAAATTGTTAACAAAGTTCCCATGGAAAATGTTCTGTTGTTGTTGGCATATTATAAATAGACGAAGTTGCATAAAATAATTTAAACGCTGCTTAATATTAGAAAGCATAAATATAAAAGCGGCTAGATTGAATACATACATCAATAAAAAGCTATTAAATTTCATTTTCTCTTTTCCATCTTAGAACATGTTGAGGAAAATCAGATTTGACATTTACTAAGCATTAAAGGTTTTTGCCTTTTCTTCAAGATGTGACGCTGTCTGACACATGCGAGTCTATATCAAACAAAGGTCGTATACCAAGCAAATTTTTCGCTTCCAAACAGGACGCATATCAAGTTGAACTTTCTCCACAGCGGACGTATACCAAATAACCAGCGCTTCATTACTGTTAGCTTAGCTAATGTATTGGTTCCATTTACAAAGGCTTATTATTTTTACTTTGTGATTCATTAATATATGACTTGAACTTGAACAGTTGCATAAATTTATTACGATAATGCATTCCATTATTTATTATTCAGTTATTTATCACAACAATATATTCCGGAAATGCTTTCAGGGGTTAAATGCCTTTCATTTGCATTTCGTGTGAGGGAAAACTTCTACCAAATAATTAGATTATCACTTCGAGAAGCCTACATATACATATATCTACAGTATATATATATATATGTATGTAGACTGTACTACATATACATATATCTCACAGTTCCCTCCTCAAGTCTCTGCAGCAGACATGACAGTGTATTTGAAACTGAGACTTTCTGCAAGCTTTATCATTGAGTCATTAAATCGAGAAATGTGTATGAATTTTTTTTAATGTATTTTCAATCAATTATATTTTGGTGACAGGAAATTTTCCTGCAAAAAGTTAGCTAAACGATGCTTTGAAAAAAAAATTATCTATATTGTTTAGGATTAGTCTCAATGCTCGGAATTCAGCTAAAAGGTAATTTTAACTTGTTTACCATCGTTAGTTTAAAAACTAAAGTTGTTTTACCAGTTCTAAACTGGGCTATTATTCTTCGGAGAATCCCCGGGTGTTTCAAAGAGTGAAATTTAAAACAAGCAGATGTGTTTTCGGTGAAGGGTTGTCCGGCCTCTCCGCTTGGCGAAATTAAGCAAGATCTTACAGAACAGGAGAGGGGTCGAAAAGCCTCAGAAATGATTTTAGAAAGATAGCTCTAAAATGAATTAAATTACACTCATGTCCATAAATTAAGGATAATTCAGAATCACACAGAAATTGAACTCTAAAATAAAAATTTCACCTGTAGAATTATCACACACATCTTGAAAAAGAATATGCAAATTACAGGAAACCACCAGATGGCGCGGATAGTACGGCACAATGACGAGTGTAAGAGAGGGTATATAAGGAATGGTGGCAAAGAAGTAAAATTGTTCACAAGCGCTTTAAAAAGCCTTTCAGTGCAATAACCGCATAGTTATGGCACAAAGGAAGCATTTGGATGATTTTTTACGTGGTAGAATTATCGGACGACTGGAATGTGGACGTACCCAGCTGGAAGTATCCGAGGAACTTGGAATCGCCCAGAGTGTCATCTCTAGGCTTTGGCAACGATTCCAAGATGAGTAGATGTTACAGCACAGGTCGCCCCGAGTTACAACGCCAAATGAGGACCGGTATTCAGCAGTTACTGCCAAAAAGAAACAGACGGAGCACAGCATCAGACCTGTCTCGTCAGCTACCGGTACGACAGTTTCAAGGCAGACCGTGTACAGACGCTTAAGGCACATTGGTCTATATGCTCGTAGGCCTGTCAGATGTGTTCCACTTACCGCAACTCACTGTCGCCTGCGATTAACCTGGAGTAGAGAGCATGCATTGTGGACACCGCAACAGTGGTCTTGTGTGATGTTTTCCGACGAGTCCAGGCTTAGTTTGCAGTCTGATTCTCGCCGGACTTTCATATGGAGAGCGTTACCAGGTACCCGTTACCACCAAGAGAACTCCATTGAACGACACCGTTACGGTGGTGCAGGATGGCTCGTTTGGGGAGGAATTATTCTTGGTTCCAGAACTGACCTGCATGTTCAGAGTGTAACGATGACAGGCCACATCTATCGGGATGTCATTCTGGAACAACATGTACGTTTGTTTCGGGGCGCCATGGGTGCTGAATTTCTGTTTATGGATGACAACGCCCGTCCTCACCGTGCAAACATTGTAGACGAATGACTTCAATTGGAAGATATCACCCGTATAGATTGGTCAACATACTCACCGGACTTGAATCCAAAAGAGCATGTGTGGGATATGCTTGGCCGACGAATTGCAGCCCGTCAACCCCCTCTCACCTGTCAACCGGTACTTCGGAGGGCATTGCTTGATGAGTGGTGTAATATTCCCAAGATCAGATTGATAATTTGATACTCAGCATGCCTAGGCGTTGTAAGGCCTGTATTGCATCGTCCGGGAGACATACTCCATATTAACCATCATACTAACCATGTTATACTGTTTTTTTGTAAATAGGTTCTTTTTTTGAAATTTGCTCCAGAGAGTAAAAATCGCAATTTTTATTAATTATGTCAAACATATAGCATCTTTTTTGCTCTTTACCTTTTGTTTAATAAATAGACTTTACAAATAAGTCAAATTTGTTTTGCTTCTGTCTCTTTCTTTGCCTGAACTTCATTATCCTTAATTTATGGGCATGAGTGTATAAGACACTACTGTGCCCAAAAAGCAAGACCAATTTTTTTTTTTCTTTCAAAAACTCTTTATTTATTCTTCCACATTTATTTCATCTCCTTCAAAGTCCCTCCGGACACAATGCACTTACTGTAACTCAAGGATTTAACTTTTGTGCGGGGAATAGGGACCGCGGAAGAGTAATCGAATAAAAAAATATCTTGAAACTTCATAAGTAACTATAAAATAAAATGTTTGCAACCCATTTACCAAAATATATATATACATATATATGAGGTAACCAGGGATCACATAAATAAAGTCCCACAGAGAAAATATGGAAATCAAAACCTCACTATGACATTCTAATAACATTCGAGGTAATGGGTTCATATAATATCAGATGGGCCAACTATTGAATGCTTTTTAAATTTGTATGTTATTTTGATAGTCATCTGTTGTTTTATTTTTAAATGGCATTGTTTCAATTAATTTTTATTCATAATATGTACTATTTGAGGGAATTTGTTTTTATGTACAGCACGAAAAATGGATAGCATAAAAACAGGCTTGACTACATAGAAGAACATTGGGATGAACACAAACTTTAATTATTATGAAAAAAACTTCAAAATTATTAATAACTAACTGAATGACTCGGTATTTCCCGAGCTCATCTAAAAAGAAAGGATGCAATAAGGATAAAAGAGACCAGAAAATTTAATAACTGGAAACTTCAAAAGTTAAATTGTTGCAAAAATTAAAATTTGGCTATCCACATTGCGAGTGTTGCGTATGTCATTCTTTGGCTACATTTTTTATATTTAGTTACATTTTTACATTTGTTGCATTTGCTTATTGCTGATTGATCAGTCAATAGCGTTGCGCCTTAAAAATTTTAACCTAGAAAATGATTTCATTCCATCATCATTTCATTTCATCATTTGTAGGAAGTGTTACAAATAGGGATGATTATGTGTGTGGATGACTATTATGATTATTTGAGCATGTGCTCAAATTGAGGAACCGAAAGGATCAAATCATTTTTCTAATTATATGTTATGACATCTAGTGTATTTTTGAATTGAGGTGATTCCCCGGAAAACTAAACTAATTTTTAAACAAACACAGTTGCCACACATAATAAATGTCAAATAATCATTGTCACTCAAATGAATTTTTCGATCTAAATTTTTCTGTGGATGAGCGATTAACCCACTCCCATGAAATATTTTTATTGCCATTGAAATACTATTCATTGACGAAGTTATTTAACTTACTGCTTAATACCGAAAAGAAGCTCGACTCGTCGCCCAGTGGCAGCTCGTGCATTTAGTGTGCTGGAGGATTGAGGTTTGAATCCTGTGGCGGCACTTTTGGAGTCGTTGCTTTCATAAATGAGAAAACTCCATGGATATTGTGACGTATTTAAAAACAGTCTCGTAGCCTTGCTAAGACTGGAAGTTTTATGGTTTTCTCCCATAGGACACCCAGATGCGGGGCAGTTACCCTTAAAAAAGTCCTTCCGAAAGGCACTGTCCCGCCCGTCACTCGTCAGTGGGCAGTCCGTGGTCTACATGAGGCCCACCGATGTTCCACCCACATCTTTCCTAGGTGAAGGATGAAAGATAAAGAATTACAGAAGTGGTTGGATCAAAAGCATACATAAAAGAAAATCGACCCAATTCAATTTTGTCTTTCCTGTTTCTTTTTCCCTACTCAGAACTGGCTGAGAATTGCCAGATTGGATGTTTGCTAAACATCTGTCTTCCAAACATCTCTACTCGTACCTTGTTGAGGATTGCCAGATTAGATGTTTACTAAACATCTGTCCCAATCTTTGCTTTTGCCTTCTCTTCTGGATGTTTCAAAAATTGGACACTGTCTGATGCATTCCATTAAAGCTTGTTTGGGCTTTGGGCAGGTATTTGACCTCCATTCATTTGGCAAAGATTCTGACACACGGATTGTCGTATACCAAACAGGATGCCAGGGTGTCAAATGCGGGATGATTACATCAGCATATTAATCAATTTTTGTGCTTTTAATAACAAAATAATGTTTCGTAAAATCTCTTACGTTTTTACTTTTCTGAGCGTTTCAATTTGACCTTGGAGATAACTCCTTTTATCACTCATTGCCAGCGCGCCTTAGTGGTCTTTCGGAAGGTCGCAAATCCTGTGATACGGGAACGAAAATGGAAGCTTTGTTTCACAGAGAACTAGGCAAATGTTTTCGTAGGTTTTACATTCCGTCCATACCGAAATAAAACTACCAGAACGTCCGCAAGTGACTCTAGCTACGAATGCATTTAAATGTGGATGCGACTAAAAAAGTAACTAAAAAAAAAATGAAATAAAATTAAATGTTTCCTCGTGTAGCAAACAACGAGAGGGGGAGTTAAAAATCCGGCTCCTGACTCTTACATAAAATTTTTATTTTTTTTCAAAATTTCAAGAATTAATGCTAAGGAGGCAATTCAATTATATCTTTCAATAAAACAACCAGTAGTTTGGTTTGCCGCTCTATGATAATTTTTTTCAATTTAGGGATAATTAAACTAAGTCCTACAGTTTACTGTGAAATCACTAGCAAACATCCATGCCACCACCAGGATTCGAACCTGAAGGTTGTGGTATTAGCCAGAGAACTAGCCAGTTGGCTACTAGCCATCAGTTCACATCTACTATAGCAACATACTGAGAGAAGTGTCGAGAGATTTTCTCCGCACTTCAATTTGTTAAGAAAAATAAGATTTAATGTATTACAAACATAGCATCCTTGTCTTTAAAATATGTGTGATTTTCTTTTGTTTGTCTTTAACTATTGCACAATACTTTTGTAGCTGTTCATTTGGTCCTGTCATTTTTAGAGGATTCATGGAATCTTTGTAAGCAAATTTAGAGCACAAGAATGCCCTTCAAGTGATTAAGTGAGTGCAAATATTACACATTTAAAATTGTGAAAAATATTTTGTTAATAAAAAATCGCCTTTGTATATACGAGTTCAATACACGTCATTGAATTTTTCACACATTCTTCTAAATCCATTAATAAAGATCATAGTAGATAAAATTACCGAAAAGAGTCAGGAGTTAGGAGTCGATATAAAAAAATCCAACCCTGGAGTAGGAAATTTTTTGGCCAACCCGTCACTCCTGGCTAAAACAAATAAATAAATTTGAGCAGAGCCTCGATGTGGTGAAAGAAAATAAAGATGTATTCCTACAGGTTAAAATTAAAGCATATTAAGTAAATGAAAAATTATCAAAAAAAAAAAGCAATAAAGCCAAATTTGTTTTTGTATGGGGATAGGGACCGCATACAAAAAAAAAAAAATCTCACAACATTTTTTTGAAACTTCATAAGTCGCTATAAAATATATATTATGTGGTGAGTAGGGACTTCATAAGAAAAGTCCCATCTAGAAAATATGCAAATCAACTTACGAATGGTGCACTACCTTTCATCTAATAATATTCGTGGTAATGGAATGATATAATATCAGGTGGGCCATCTGTTATATATATATATTTTTTTTAATCTGCAGGTTATTTTGACAGTCATGTGTCGTTGACTTTCTGAATTCCCTTTTTTAATTAATGTTCATTCATAATATATATTTGATGGAATTTTTTTACATACCACACACACACACAAATTGCACCTGAGAAATCTCCGCAGGAAAAAGGACCGTACAAAAACAGGTTTGACTTTATAGAAAAACTTCGGGACAAACGCAAACTTTAATTATTATGAAAAATATTCAAAAGTGTTAATGACTAGCTGAATGGCTCGCTGTTTCCCGAGTTCATCTAAAAAGAAGAGATGCAATAAGGATAAAAGAGACTACAAAATTTAATAACTGAAAAAATGAGTATTTTGTAAAAAAAAAAAAAAAAAAAAAAAAAGTACTTCAGCGTCAAGTAAAAAAAAAGAAAAAAATTTTTGAAAATTTCAGGCAATACTTGTGAATTTACACTATATTTATGCTTTTACACTGTGTGTTGAAGATTCAGTATAACTCATGTAAAGCATATGGTATGTCGGAATATTTTTGCTCTAAATTTCAATCCTCCTTTTAAATATTTTATGCCAGTTGTAAACGGAAATTGATAGCATCGTTGGACTCAAGGCGTTAGGATCCATACTACTACTACACCACACCACATCACTGTGCCTAGAACTGAGTTGCCCCTTTTACAATTTGGGAATGATGTGGGTGAGAAGAAATCTAATTGGGTTCTGTGACGCTCTACGGCAGGGATGGGCCAACTCCGGCCCGACGGAATGTTCTATCCGGTCCGCGGATAGAATTTTAATTTGCCGATCCGAGGCAAATTAAAAGAAATGTATATTATATATCCATCTCCTTTTTACTTTGATTAAATATTATTTTTTTTTCTTCCTTTTTTTCAAAGGACTGATGATCTTTTGACTTTCTCTATTTTTGTTCTACAAAACATAAATCGACGGAAATAGCAAGCACAGACAGCTTTCAATCGGTAAAAGCAGAAGTTCTTTGTTAGTTATAACTGTAGATTGGAGTCAACAAGTTAGAGTTTTACAAATCATTATCGAAAGTAAGTTTCCCAAATTTAATATCTCAAGTCCAGAAAATCAGTGTTATGTTTGCTTCAACCTATATATGTTGGGCCTGAATGGCCGAGTGGATAGCGCTCTGGCTCGGTACCACAGGTTTCAGGTTCGAGTCCCGGCGGTGCCATGGTTGTTTGTAATGGTTCGGAATCCACTTTAAACCGTAGGTCCCGGACCCTAACAGGATCGTAGAGCGTTGCGGGGGCATTGTTACTCTGTGGCTTATCTTCAAGTTACACGCGCCCCTGGGTCATGCAAAGCGAGTACGTCTGTGCAACGCTTGCCTTAAGGCATCAAGACCAAGCTGTCTAAGTGTTTGCCGGCTGCATTAGAAAGAAAAAAAAAAACTTATATATGTGGACAAGTGTTTCCAACAATGAACTTTAGAAAGAATCATTTAAGAAGTAGATGAACATTTAGTCTCGTTCCTCAGTGGATATCTCACTTCGAACCTCAATGTAAGGAACTTTTAAAAATGAAATCGCAATTTCATTAACATATTTAAATTGTAATACTTGTATATTGTTTTTAAAATTTTAGAAACATTTATCTTGGCCCGCCAAAACTTTTTTTTTTTTTGACCCGCGACCGAAAAAGTTTGCACATCCCTGCTCTACGGTATATAGGTATATTAACGTATATATCTATATTAACATAGGAGACCGGGACCTACGGCTTAAAGTGGATTACGAACTATTACAAACATCCATGTTACCGCTTTGACTCGATCCCGAAACCTGTGGTACTGTCAGGTCCCTTTAGGATCTAGAAGGATTGACCATAAAAATGCACCCGAACCTCCGGGGGTGTTGAAATACCTTTACAGTCTTACAGGTGGCCATAACTTATGCACTTACTAAGCTACCAGACTGAAAACTGTGCATTCATATAAACAAACAGATTTTCAAATTTATACATTAGAAGGGAACAATTTAAGAGGTAAGAACCTAATCATCTTGATGTCTGTGCATGATGATGAATGAAGTGGTATATGGGGATGTGAAGCAACAAGGACTATAATCCCCTAATCACTATACATATAAACAGTTAGTTTTTCCTTATTTTTAATGTGTCACTCTCCACAACGCTCTACGATCGTGTTAGACCGGGACCTACGATTTAAAGTGGATTCCGAACCACTACAAATATATATGGCACCGCCGGGACTCGAACCCGAAACCTGTGGTACCGAGCGCCAGACACTCGCCATTCAGGCCCCATGTCTGTGCATATTTTTATTTCCAATCGTAGCACAACAAAGTTGGCGTAGCCATCAAGGTATAAGGTTGGTCAAGGTATCGACCATTGGCGAATGTTGACTTCTAAAGTTTATTATGTATTTTATAAATATTGTCAAAAACAAAATGTTCCTTCTTAAAATTGCTCTTAGCCGAGTAGCTAAGGTTTGTTGTTGTTGCTTTAGGAATATAACGAATTGATTCAATTAGATACCAACATTCTATACTACCGGCGGCCCGCCTTGAATATTTTTCAGCCCCGTGAGATGTATCGCACTTTTACAAAATATATATTCATTTTATAAGGGCCAAAGTAGTGAAAACCATTGTATATTAAAAAATACATTATGTTTGCAATCGTATATTCAAAAATTACCTGCCGAAATTAGGAGGAAAAATTAAGTTTGATTTTAAAATAATATTCTTGCGAATATAGGACAGATATTGCCTGTTTTATTTGTGAGTTTACAGTTATGAGTTTGCAGGTTAATTAAATTATATTCTGCAAACTCAAGATGCGCGCATCTTAGTACATCTAATATAACAGGTACTATGTTTCACTTTAAATACCCGAGAGACGCAGTGACGTCCCCTAGATACGTACAGTTGATTGTTGATAGCAGAGCAAACCAGACTCTTATTTGTTGTTATGTTTCAATTTACACTGCGAATGTTTTTTTTTTCTAAAATGAAATTGACCCAATACAAAATAAGCTCAATCATAACGGACGCTCACCTGCAACATCCATTACGATATATTCATACCCAAATTGAGATCCTCTGGCTCTCGGTACCACAGGTTTCGATTCGAGTCCCGATGGTGCCATGGATGTTTGTAGTGGTTCGGAATCCACTTTAAACTGTAGGTCCCGGTCTAATTAGCCTAACATGTGTACAAGATAACTGTAGAGTGTCAAACCAAACCAAATTGAGATTGATTTGTAAAAGCGAAGTGAAAGAGTGGAGAAACAAATATCGCATTAGGAAAATAAGTTTTTTTTAATGTTTTCATTTTTTTTATTTCATTTATATTTATATGTTTTTTATATTTCATTTTTAGTGTTATATATTTCTTTACAGTGTGAGAATTCTTTACAATCACTATCATTATATTGTCTATGCTCACATGCAAGAATAATAGTAAACACAATAATAATAACTTATTATGCTTCAATTTTCCCTCAGAAAATGTCTATAGTGGGTCTAAATCTAATAGGGGGATATATAATTTTATATGTGGCCCGCGGACTTAGAATACATTTCCAAAGTGGCCCACAAGATCATTTGGGTTGGCCACCTCTGCTATAGTCAGGGTCGGATTTAGATGAAGAAAGGCAATAGGCTATTCCATTAAGAGGCCCTTTCACTTCCCATTTTTAAGTTTGTAAATTACGTGAGAGATAATAAAATATATCATTACTGTGATATATATCAATATGTTAAATGAAACATGTTGTGATGGGTACTCCTCTTTAGAAAAAATGTGGCACGGTTAATAAATAAAAAGAAAAAGTCGAGAACACTTATTTGGACATTTATTCTCAACACCCTATAGAGTACTTGTAACAATAACTAATCCAACATAACACACAAAATTTACAAAGAAACAAAATTCAAATAATTAAAAACTTTGACTACGAAAATAAAATAGGCAATAAAAATTATCATATTTTCTATCAAATTAAATTAAATATATTCAATACGTTGAAGATTAAAGCAAATTCAGTTGAGATAAATTTATTTCATAATTTCTCCTTATTTTTGATTCAGTGTTTTAAGTATTTACTGTTTTTAGAATAGTGTAATTCTAATTTTCTAACAATTTGAATGTAGGTCCCTCTTGATCTTGAGGCCCTAGGGCAAACTACAGCCCGCGGGCCAACTCCGGCCCGGCGGAAGGTTCTATCCGGTCCGCGGATAGAATTTTAATTTGCCGGTCGAGGCAAACTAAAAAGAAATGTATATTTATATATTATATATCCAACTCCTTTTCTACTTTGATTAAATATCATTTTTTTTCTTCCTTTTTTTCAAAGGACTGATGATTTTTTATTTTCTCTATTTTTGTTCTACAAAACATAAACCGACGGAAATAACAAGCATAGACAGTTGTTTTCAATCGTTAAAAGTGGAAGTTCTTTGCTGGCTATAGCTGTAGATTGGCACCAACAAGTTAGAGTTTTAAAAATCATTATCGAAAGTAAGTTTCCCAAATTTAATATCTCACGCCCAGAAAAATCATTGCCATGTTTGCTTCATCTTATACATGTGGACAAGTGTTTTCAACTATGAACCTTAGAAAGAATTATTTCAGAAGTAGACTGACAGATGAGCATTGAGGCTTGTTCCTTAGAATCAGTACTCCTCACTTCGAAACTCAATTTAAGGAACTATTAAAAATGAAATCTAAATTTCATTCATCTCATTAACATATTTAAATTGCAATACTTGTATATTGTTTTTAAAATTTTAGAAAATTTTATCTTGGCCCGCCAAACTTTTTTTTTTTTTTCAATATTTGGCCCGCAACCGAGAAAGTTTGCCCATCCCTGGGTTGGCCTGTAGTATTTTTTTAAAAAAAGGAGGCATCGCAAATGGCGCATCCGGTTTCGCGAAAAAGAGCAATAATTCGCCATTCGTAGTCTCCCCGCCGTCGATGATTGACACTCTTCAGACGCCACCGCAAGACGTCCGAGCGATTAAAGCAAAAAAAAAAATAATTCGAAAATTGCACTGTTCCATGTCAACTGCCAGGGCATTATCGCTTCTCTCGCACTGAGAAATTATTTTTTACAAAAACAGTAAAAAAAAAAAAAAAAAAAAACAGTTTTGATCCCAACAAGCGATGCTCGTTTTGTGTTGGAATACTTTCGGTTCTTCTACCAGGCGAAGGTGAGTTTCTTTCTAAGGTTTATTTATTCATTGTGGTTTTCGAACTTTTTTTAACGTTGTTCCCGCCAAAACAATGGGGATCTATCCTCGGCCCGGATTTTCCTATAGGCTAACTGGGCTTCAGCCTAGGGCCTCAAGCCTAGGGCCTCAAGATCAAGAGGGACCTACATTCAAATTGTTAGAAAAATTAGAATGACACTATTCTAAAAACAGTAAACACTAAAACATTGAATAGAAAATAAGGAGAAATTCTTCTAATTTTTTTCTATTTCGTTTTAAATGTATATTTGGATTGAATTAATTCTTAAATAAAATAGCTCTTAACATAAAATTTATTATATGATATACAATTTGATATTTTCTTTTTTATGACCTGGATTTTGTTCGAATAAAGTTCCATTTTTGGTTTAGTTTAAAACTTTAAATTCATAATAATTCATACTTAAACTTTAAATGCGAATTATTATGAAATAAATGTATCTGAATTGAATTTGCTTTAATCTTCAATGTATTGAATATATTTCATTTAGTTTGATAGAAAACAGGATAATTTTCATTGCGTATTTTATTTTCGTTGTCAAAGATTTTTATTATTTGAATTTCATTTCTTTGTACATGTTGTGTTTTATATTTGATTAGTTATTGTTACAAGTACTATATAGGCGGCTGAGAATAAATGTCCAAATATGTGTTCTCGACTTTTTTATTTATTAACTGTGCCACATTTTTTATAAAGATTAGTACCCATCACAACATGTTTCATTTAACATATTGATATATATCACAGTAATGATATATTTTATTATCTCTCACGTAATTTACAAACTTAAAAATGGGAAGTGAAAGGGCCTCATAAGTGGAATAGTCTAGGACCTCTTTTCATCTAAATCCGCCTATTCATTGCCCAATCATGTCATTTATTTTAATTCAATATCAAAGTAATTAAAACATTATTAATTATTAGTATTTTCAATTAACCAATGTGTGTTTTAAATTACTCCAAAAATGTACCGTTTTAAAATGTGCTATTGTTTTCGTATGATTGACTACTACTCTAATTTCTTACTACAGAAATATTGGAATGTTTATATATCTCGAATCATGAATGGAATGAATTGTCTTTCTAAGAATTATTTTTTTTATTCATTTGGTGTGTAAATAGAATTTTTTTAGGCAAGAACTAATATTAAGAAATATTTGGATTAATACGAGCGAAATAATAAACTAAAATAACCGTAAATAACTTTTGTGGTAGAAATCAGGATTTCTAAATTTCTTTAGGTTTAAAACCAGAAATTGCTTATAAAATAATAATTTGAAAATTGCTTATTAATCAGAAATTAATTATGAGTCATTTTGCAAATTCGTGATAATTAAAATTTGTATAGTTTCAAAAAGTTCTTCCATTGTGATGCTTTTTCTATATATTTTTTATTTATTAAAATGTTTTTAACTTTTATCTGCAAGAATGTTATGTCAATACCACAAAGTTTGAAAATTATTAGTTTATTCCATTTCATTTTCTAATTCAATATTTACACCCTCAAAAGTTGAAAGTGAATGTTTTTAAAGGAGGGGGAAGTGGAGAATATTTTTTTTTTTTTAAATAAGTAAGTAAACATTAGTTTGCTCTAATTGGAGAATAAATTAAAATACGAAAAAGAAAAGCAACTTAGTGAAAACAGATGTTAATATCCTCAATGATTCACCAAGTAAGAAATTACTTTCACTTAATCATAAAGCTAAAACATTGGTGAGGAAATAAAAGCTTCGGTGAAGTAATGGAAAAAAATTCAGGAAGCAGTATGTTAATAAGAGTAACAGTTATGGACAGTAATGTGTTTCTCGGTACTTAAATTTAATAGTTGTCTTGTTAGAAGCTTTGATTCGCGTTAAAAAAAAAAAAAATGTTTTTTAACTCTGAATGTCTTAATTTTTTTCCTTTGCAAAAAGAGGTTTTCTGTATTGTTCATTACAAATTATTTAAACTCATATTTTAGACATAAAAATCTATATTAATTTATGCATATTAATGTTATGTTACTTTTATGATCTATGTTAATAGCTAATAAAATAGTTAGATGGGAATCGGAAAATAAGATTCTATTAAGACGTTAAACTTTGTGACATCCTAAACAAAACTGAATCGTTGCCAATAATTTGTAATAATAAATATGTCCACAATAAAATTAAGACTTAACAACAGGAATAATGATGGTGTTCGGTTATATGGTGCCTCGGTTCACGTTCACTAAGTTGGAATAAGTTCAACTTGATATACGTCCTATCTGGATGCGAAGAATTTTATTTGGTATACAATCTTTGTTGAAATACAAATCAGAACATGCCCCAGAATCTTTGCTAAATGGATGTATGTCAAAAGCTTTGTAGAGTAGTATCATCCCCAGCATAACCCAAATAAAGCCCAAACAAAGTGTAATATTGTCCGGAATGACCAGACAATGCCGCATTTCCGAAATATCTCGAAGAGAAGACGGAAACAAAGTTTTTGAACAGATTTCTAATAAACATCAAACAAGGCGATCCTCATCAACTAGGTCCAAGTAAAGAACAAAGACAAAACAAATAATATAAAAAAAAAAAAAAAAAATTTTGAAGTCAATTCCTAGCTTTTTTCACTAGAATGCAGAAAGACCTTTATAAATAATTTTTATTCATTTTTTAAGTTTATCGGGCGCCATCTATTGGTAGATATATGCAAACTAAATGTAAAAAAAAACTAAAATTAATTAATTAAATTTAATGAATTAATTGATGTTTGAAAAAAACTGTATGAACATCCAATGTCATCCACTACAAGTTCAAGAAAAACGTATTTGAACTTGAGAGGACGAATAAAAAGTATTTTATGAATGATTGAAAATTTGAACAAGATATATATAGGGAGAGTGTGAGCTAATAGAAGAAATTGAAAAAAAGAGAAAATAAGATTCGATGAATTTTATGTATGTATTTCATCTAAGTGCTTTTTTTATTTAGGACTTTTAGTAATCAGGCGTGTTTAAAATACAGCCCCATCAATGGATATTATGCCAATAACGTTAGGATTTCTTTTCGTGGGAACGGATCAATCATTTCCCCTTTACTTCTTATGGGAAAAATTCCTTTGGTATATCCATCCTGTTTGACGTAAGTGAAGGATATGAAATGGATTAAACAATTAGTATACGCAGGTATAATATATGTATTTATAAATAATATTATATAAGTATGCTAGCTACATTTATCACGAGTGAACAAGATGTCCTGATAGGGGACGTTACCAAAATGTGCTTGGGAAAAAATAAAATTCCATATCGTACGCCGACAAAAAAAAAAAAAAAAAAAAATAGCAGCAAATAGAGCCGAGCAGCGTATAGTCAAATAGCAATATACAGTAATAATATAAAAAATATATAGTACAACAGTATATTAATACAATTAGGGATTGCAATACCGGGATACCGAATACCGGTATTTTGAGCCATTTGTACAATTTTGTAATACCAGTATTCACAAGTTTAAATACCGGTTTTTCGATATTTACTAGAAATTAGGAATTTTTATCTGTGAAATTCTTATTCTTATCTGTGAATTATTATTCAGAATTCTTATCTGTGAAAACAAGGTTGTAGTTATGAAAAAGTGTAATTTTTCGATATTTTTTTAAATTGGTGAGTCTGTTATTCATATTGTATTTGCATATCATACTTTAGAGTTCCAAATATTTTTCAGATTTATTATATATATATACTCATAAATAATACCCCATAAGAATGAATAAGAATAACTTTAAAGAACATAAAATATCAGTTTGTTTCATTATTTATATGATGAAAATAATATGGTGGCACAATGTAAAAAAATTTCAAGATTTATCAAATTGAATGGAGGAGAGGAAAAAATTCTAATTGCTCTAAAAATCGAAAGAGGAAAGAATCTAATTGCTTTGAAGATACAAACTTAAGCAAGTTTCTAAGCCCAAGCCATCAAGGATTTTAGATTATTTTTGAAAAAAAAAAAAAAGATAATTTGGATAAAATTATAAGTAAAATGGCAGCATTAGATGGTTTGCCATTTCGAGTGTTTTTTATGATATTTACATTCTGTAATAAACCTGGCAAATAAAACAAAACAAAAAGAAACACCTGTGTTTTCTTTCTTTTCTAAAATTTCTACTACCGGTATTAAAACCGGTATCCCGGTATTAAGATCTAAAAAATACCGAATACCGGTATTGAACTTTTGGTCCGATATTGCAATCCCTAAATACAATATTACCGAATAGCAACAGTTTAATAGTATACATTCGAATAGCTGTAGTATAACCATAGTATATTCCCGTGGCTTTTTAATTTGTTAAAACTTCTTAGTGATGTTCCAGGATTGTCAAATTTAATGAATTTAAACCAAATTAATTATAATTAATTAATTTTAAAGCAAAAATAATATCCGATAAACTATAAGAATTCTTACAATAATTTTTCAAGAATTCTTATAGATAGACAATTAGAACCAAAAATCTTGAATATGAAAAGTGTTCACGAAACCGTATTGTGCAACACCAATATTTCCCATACGAAGATATTCTAAATGAAACAAATGAAAGAATTCAAAATTTCATCATTCGTTAGAAAAATGATGATTATCACAGTCAGTCAGTAAATGCACATGTTCCATCTATTATTTTTTAAAGAAAATGATTCTTAGAAGACATATTTTTTTACAATTAATTTTTCCAAAATTAAAAAAATAATCAGATTATCCTTTGAGATTTTATGTAAAAAATTCCTTTTCATGTACAATATGCAGATTATAAGGAGGAAATTACAGTAACTAATAATAAATACGTTGATTGCAAATATAGGAAGTCAACTAGAGTTTATTGCAAATATTTCTCTGCGTACAGTATTTTAAACCAAAAAATACTGTGTTGCGTATACAAACGTCGCACGCATTATCCTGTAAAGTTTTCCAAACTAATATTCCCCTATTTACTTTCCCCCTTTAAACTGCTTGCTATTTATTTATCGTTTAATGATATCTTATCAGATAGAAAGGTCACAACAAAGTTCATCAATTAGCTTTTGCATAACCAGTAACATTTAATGATTACATCCCACGATTTCAATTTTATTTTATATCAGAAAGTGCGACGGCAGCACCAATAAATACTCTTGGGCTAGTGATGGGTTTTTCTCATTATTTTTTTTTTAAATCGATATTCAATCGCAAAAAAGAAGAAAAAAAAAAAATAATAATTAGGGGAGATAATAATAATTACAGGATTTTGTTTTCACTATAAGTTATTTTATTGCCCCGATGTTTACTGTCATTGAGCAAGCTTAAACTCTGGTTCAAACTTTTTTTTTTTTTAATGCAGCTGGCAAATATAGACCGTGATCTTTTATGCATAAGGGCTGCACCGATGGTACTCACTTTGCACTACCCAGGGGCGCGTGTAACTTGAAGATAGGCCACGGGTGCAGAGTAACAGTGTCCCCGCAACGATCTACGATCCTATTAGAACCGGGATCTACGGTTTAAAGTGGATTCCGAACCGCTACAACACCATGGCTACGCCGGGACTAGAACCCGAAACCTGTGGTACCGAGCCAGCCACTCGGCCATTCGGGTTCAAACTGAACAAATTAAAAAACTCATTGTAGCAGAATTTTTTTATTATTATTATTTGCAATTATTTATGTAATAAACAATTATTGCTTATAAAATTTTTGATGTTAATTATTTCATTCAATGCAAAAAAGATAATAATAATCAAAATAATTGTGAAGATGTTCTAAAAGCAGATCCACGGCCTCATGTCGTTGATTTTTTCATTTTTCATCGTCATTTTTCCGTCGTCATTTTTCCATTTTTACTTAAATATAATTGGTAACTTTTTTTTAAAGGTCTTTCACATTTTTAATGAAACAGGAAAAAAACAGCGAATAATTCAGCTTTAGTTTAATAAATAAAAGAAGCAAAAAAAAAAAAAAAAAAATTAAAGTCAATTCTACTTTTTTTTTTTCACTATATTGCAGACAGTTCTTTATAAATAATTTTCATTCATTTTTTTAAGTCAGAAAAAAAATTGAAATTTTCTTCTTTCATCTGGCGCCATCTATTGGTAGATACATGAAACTTAAATCTAAAAAAAAAAAAAATTAATTAATTAAATTTAATTACTGAATTAATATTTAAAAAAAAAAAACTATTAACATTAAGTGTCATCCACTACCAGTTCAAATACATTTTTTAAACTTGAGTGGATGAATAAGAAGTATTGTATGAACGATTGAAAAGTTGAACAAGATATATATAGGGAGAGTGTGAACTAATGGTTGGAATTGAAAAAACAATTTAAATACATAGAAAATATTTCATTCTATGCTTTCTGTTTCAGAAAATCAGATCTTTGCCAATAACGAGCTAGCCCTAAATACAGGATTATTATCTATGCAATCATATATATATATATATATATATATGATTGCATAGATAATAATACGTCAGGTTATATATATATATAACCTGAATCATGTTCCATTTCAAAATTACGATAAACAAAGTATAAGAGGTTGTTTCTAAATAATACATTGACATGTGTAACCCGTTTTGGGTTATTTGACATTTGTGAACAAACGTTTCTAAGAATAGATATAAAAAAATCAATAAATTAAAACCATTTTTATTTTTGTTGAGTAATGATAGACTATACATCCCGCTGATGTTTGCAACGAAATGATAAGAGGAGAGCATTGCCTTCCGAGAGGATTTTACGAGTAATTGCCCCCTATCTGAGTGTCATAAGGGAGAAAATCCGGAAAACTTCTGTCATGCAGCATAATTATCGATTCGAGGTTCTTTGCATACATTGTCACAATCGCCATCGATGCTTCTCGTTTCTGAAAGCATCATTTACAATGGATTCGAGCATGAGCTTTCATATACGCTAACTGCAACCGAGACCCGAGTAGAGCAATAAAAACCACTGTTCGTCTTGAATTTTGCAATCATTACTAAAACGCTTGTTAAATGTAATATTACGAGTCAAATTCTTTATACATAACAAATAATATTAAAAAAAAAAAAAAATTAAAGTCAATTCCTACTTTTTTTCCCCCACTCTATTGCAGAAAATCCTTTATAAATAATTTTCATTCATTTTTTTAAGTTTATCTCGCGCCATCTATGGGTAGATGCATGCAACTTAAATCTAAAAAAAAAAAAAAATCTAAAATTAATTAATTAAATTTAATTAATGAATTAATATTTGAAAAAAAATGTATTCACATCCAGTGTCATCCACTGCAAGTACAAAAGAAAAAAAATGCGTTTGAAGTTGAGTGGATGAATAAAAAATATTGTATGAATGAAAATTTGAACAAGATATATATATAGGGAGAGTGTGAGCTAATAGAAGGATTTGAAAAAAGTGAATTATATGTATGTTAGATAATTTCCGGAGATTTTATTTATTATTATTTTTTTCGTGCAGCTTGTGGTCAAGTTACAGGGAATGCTTCACAATTCTGTGCTTTTCTGGTTAGAGATATATTAAACATTTCGGGATACATTGCATGGAAAATTGCTATCATATCAAACTATTAGGTTGGTAAGAAAGTCATTTCGGTTTTCACCATTTAAATATTTGTAAAAAAAAAAAAAATGTACTCTTTCCAACCCAATAAAAATCTGGAGAGATTTTGTAGACATGAAAGCTCAACATGCTGATTATGCTTTCATGTTGAACTCGAGAAAGCAAGCCGAATCGAAAATTGGCCCATTTGTGCCAAAGACTGTAAGTTTGTACCTGGTAGTCCATTTATTGGATTAGAGAGGAAAGTAAAGATAAGATTCCCTAGATACCACCCCAGGAATTTTAGTTCCAAATTTTGACGTTTTAAAAAGTGAGTGTAGCATTGTAGTCAATATGAGACAATCCGAGTAAAAAGCTCGTTCCCACCGAGGCGTGAGGCGTTGAAGCGTGAAGCGTTGACCAATAACTAGCCTCACAGCGTTCGCCTGAAATCGGTTGAAATCCACCGCTTCGAGTTGACCAACTTTCAACTCTCAAATGCTTGCCGCGTCATGTGACTTGGATTGAGCCAATAGTAGATCTGCCATCTAGTAGAAGTAACTGGAACTTCTCTGGGAGTAAAGCGATTTCTGAAGTTTAGGTGTGAACGGGTCGAAAAATTTTCTTCCCTGGCGCGTGACGCGTCGCCGCCTCACGCCTCGGTGGAAACGAGCCTTAATGTTAAATGTGCTGTCTGTCTGCCGAATCACGGCATAATAGCTTAGCGACAGCAAATAGCATTGAAATTGTACTAAAGTATTAATGTTTTTAATTCTTCAAATATAATACATTATATATTTTGCAGGTGAGTGAAGTCATGATCTACTGAACTTATTTGCACAATCACGTCATGCATGCAGTGAGGAATATTCAAGCAAGATTTTTATCGTATTTCCTGTGTTCTCTTTTTGCCTTTACTTGTAAGTTATCTCTCGCTCTCTTTTTATTTTTATTTATTTATTTATTTATTTATTTCCCTTTCAATCTTGATTTCGAATTTGTTATATCAACAAAATCTTTAAACACTTCAGAATTTGATTGATTAAGAGAATCTTCAGATTGTATTTATTCTGAGGGGTTTTTTTTTTATATAATAAAAATGCATTCATTAGCAAAAAATTGCAAAATAGTCTTTTACACAATACGCAAAAAATAGTCTTTAAAAAAAAAAATTATCTTCTAACAAATATACTTTTTTTACGTATTTAATACAAAAGAAATTTAAAAAGTTTGAAAAAGTTAACCCATTGTGTTGAGAGATTTATAATTAAAAAATGTGTGAAAAATTCATGTGTGAGTAAAATTCCCGCATTTTCACCTGAAATTGTCCGACGAGTGCTCATATCAACATGATTATATGAACGTTCTGCCCGATGTTTCGTAAATGCGAAGTATAGAAAGCTTGACTTGATGAGTACTTTGAGATATATGCGCGCACAAGCTGCTTCACCTCAATTTATCCAAACTTAATGTAAATAATAATAATAATCAGGGCCGGATTTAGATGAAAAGAGGTCCTAGGCTATTCCACTTATGAGGCCCCATTTTTTAAGTTTTTAAATTACATGAGAGAGCATAAAATACATCATTACTGTGATGTATATCAATATGTTAAATGAAACATGCTGTGATTGGTAATAATCTTTATAAAAAATGTGCCACGGATAATAAATAAAAAGAAAAGTCGAGAACACTTATTCTCAGAGCCCTATATAGTACGTAAGTGTAGAATGTCTCCTTATTTTCGATTCAGTGTTTTAGTGTTTTTAGAAGAGTGTCATTCTAATGTTGCTAACAATTTGAATGTTGATCTTGAGGCCTTAGGCTGGAGTTTAGTTAGCCTATAGGAAAATCCGGCCCTGATAATAATAATAATAATAACACACTGTGATGATGAACGCTAAAATAAAATCAAAAATTAAAAAGCTCGAAATTTGCAATTCTAAGATGTCATATGTGGCGGATCTCGTTTTGAATTTTGAACAAGATTTTCGATGAAATGAAATGGTGCCCAGCAATTCTGGCAACGAAAAAGAGTAGAAATAAGCAGAATAACTTAAAATGGGATGAATAGATGCAGCTATTGCTCAAATGTTAGGCTGTCTTTTGAGATGTTAGTGATAAATAATCGTATTGGGAATTATGTCTCATATGCATATTCATATGAACATTCTTTGATTTCTATGGACGTATAACTTTAGGAAAAGAAAAAAAATTAGTTGGAATAGTAAAAGCATGGCGGTGGATTGTATATGTGTGTATAGTGTGCGTGTGTGTGTGTTTGGGAGGGGGTAGGTGCTGATTAGCACCAGACTGTCATCATTATTTAAATGCTATAGCAATTTAAAATTATCAGCCAGAAATTTGACCATTGGAAATGACTTTATTTTTATTTATTTTTTATCAAGATAACGATTCTAAACACGCGGCTCTCAATGTTTGCCTCTGGTATCTCTATAATTGCTCAAAAGTTCTGAAAACTCCACCTCAGTCGCCGGATTTAAACTCAGAAGAACACATTGGGGAAGAACTGGAGTTTACAGTATGAATGTATGGATACCCGAGTTTAAAACGAAAATAAAAAAGAGTAATCATCGATGATTGGAGAAACATTAACGCAGAAATTACAAAAAAAAAAAAAAAAATAATAATAATAATAATAAATAAATAAATAATAATAATAATAATAATGGATAGATAAATAAATAAATAAAATAAAATAAATAAATAAATAATGAATTCCATGATCAGATGTTAAAAGCTATGGTAAATGCTGAAGGATAATTCTACTAAGTACTATGAAACGAATATAATATAGTATATGAAAACTTTTTTGTGACGTAATTTTTTTGTTATTATTTGATTAATTGGTTATTTGATTTTTCAAAAAAAAAAAGTTTTACTATGTTCTCAAAATACTTAATGTAATATTGTTTAAAAAAAGTAAAGTCATTCTCATTCTGAAATATTAATTTATAATGGATAGAACAGTATTTCACTGAAATTCTTAAGTGTACAAACACTTTTGGGAACCATTGCATATAGTGTTGCCTTTTCAATAGTTCGCAACAGTAACTTCTAACAGTAAATCTATACTTTCATTGCACAGTTTCAGTTTGATTTTGAATAAAGTTGGCAGAATCTTTGTATTCTAACAGTTGAAGGTGGATTCATGATTGTGAGGGAGTGGTTAAGAAAACACCTCCTTAATTCATATCTCATTTAATCCATTTGCTCGTGTTTCAGGGATTTTTTTCTAGTAATATAGTTTTTAATACGCTTTTATTAGTTTCACCTGTATATTTGTTTGTTTGTAACTGACTCTTTGGGCTAGATTTTGCCCTACTTTAAGCGATCAGATTTAATTTAAACGTTGTAGACTTATCAAGGACCGGCGACACTAAAATATTTTGATAAGTTTATTATCTCATGAGGATTAGGATCGCCAGGATTAGTGATTTTATTTTAATTTTATGAAGAGCAATTTAACCCATGTAGAATGAAAGTACCCAAGACATTCAAACCTACGTGGGACAGTGGCCCAACGGATAACGCGCCTGACTACGGAGGAGATTCCCTGTTCGAATCCTGGCTGGCTCGACCTATTCGCATTTAGCCTTTGTTTTATACACAATTAAATTATTCTAAGAACTATAGTTGCAGTCCTCCGTACCGGGACCTCATTTAAATATTATAGTTTAAAAACACTAAAAAACACGCTTTTAGAGTTAATTAAACTAAAAAGTAAAAAATAATTGTTAACATAAGAATAAAATGAATGTCACTGTTCTAAAAGCGTGGGTGCTTTGTATGAAATTTTTAAACTAACTCTGCATTTCGTAATGAAGCTAGTGAAAAATTATAACGATTGATATCGAGCACCCCACGCTTTTAGAACAGTGACTTTCATTTTCTCGTCAGTCATTTTATTCTTATGTTAACAATTATTTTTTACTTTTTAGTTTGATTAACTCTAAAAGCGTGTTTTTAGTTTTTTAAACCATAATTTATTTTTCATATTCCTTTTAAGTAAGTAACCTATATATGTATATTTATATAGAGAGACATTTTTCTTTCACTTTCGATTTTAATTTCCACTTGTCAGTTTTTGTTTTTACTCAATGTAGATCAACCCCGTCTTACATGTTGGGTGTGTATTTCTTACTTTATAGGGTGGATACCACTTTAAACTCCAATTTAATGGAGTACATCTCAGATGCAGATCCTAATTTCAAAGTTTACGGTAAAATTCCAGCAGATTTACAAATAGCATTCTAACATGGCGCTCAATCCTTCACTATAGTATTCGACGTTCCCAATGGCATGATTCAGAAAGCGCATCCTAAAGTGCTGAAAGACAACACATTTTCAAGGTCACTACTCTAAAATACTTAGATAAAATTACTAGTTTTTTACTTCATAACATTTCTTCAGATATACCTTCAGTCGAACTGAAAGAGAAGAATAACTTCACTGTCACTGAAAGCTGAAGATTTTCTGTCTAACAAAATAAGTCAACTCAAGGAACCACTTTTACCTGAACATGCAAGATTGTGGCTTGGTGACGAAAAATGTCTTTGTTTTTTTTGATATATTCCTTCAGTGCTGCAATTGTTTTTCATTTACCAACCGCAACTCGTAGAAATCCAGATGATTGGGCCGCCCAACACCCAGTGGACAGTTCCATAAATGCTCTAAATGCAGTGCAGATCACAAGGTCACGGACAGTAATATGATGTACGCATAGCTGAAGGACAATTTTTTAAAATTCAAAACTTTTAACCGTCTTTCCCTTATATAAACCCAGAAGTTATATCGTACTCCAAAGAGGATCCATTTCCCTCTAAAATCAAAACTGCCGATATTAATAATTGCACTATATTAACTCACTCAAACATTAAAACAGCAAGCTATAAGAAACTCAAGAAATTATAAAATAAAAAAAATCTGTCGCGTACAAACTTACTCTTTTCACGAAACTATTAAAACTTTGGCAGCAGTACTGTATCCCTAACTACACTCAGCCAAGCGATGAAGAAACTACACTCAAGAGCCAAAACATTACGACCACCTGTCAATAAAGAGTTGGCCCGTCTTTGGCGCGCAACACAGCTTCAACCCCGCCTTGGCATGGATGCTACAAGTCCTTGGTAGATGGCCGGAGACAGATTGTACCAGATGTTTAAGCAACGGTCACGCAAATCCGAGATATTGCGAATTGGTGGTCTTTGAACTCTGAGCTGCCATCCCAGGACATCCCAAATGTGTTCTATCGGATTGATATCCGGTGAATTAGGCGGCCTGGACATTAACTGGAATGCAGCATCATGTTCCTGGAACCACTCCAACACAATTTTAGCCTTGTGACAAGGGGCGTTGTCCTGTTGGAACATTCCATTTCCAGCTGGAAAAACAAAAGAGGCCATGTAAGGGTGCAACTGGTCCGCAATGATTTTCAGATACCCTGTAGCATTCATGGTCTGCTCTACCACAACCACGGGTCCCAGAGACGCCCAAGAGAACGTCCCCCAAAGCATAATACCGCCACCACTGGCCTGTGTATGATCTACTGTACATTGAGGGAGAAACTGTTCGCCTGGAAGACGGCGTATCCTGACGTGGCCATCGGCGTGATGAATGACAAACCGTGATTCATCTGACCAGGCAACTCTCTCCCACTGATCCATGGACCAGTCACGATGTTCCCGGACCCAGCTCAGGCGCAGTTGGCGATGACGCTTGGTCAGCAAAGGCACACGAGTGGGACGTTTGCTTCGTAGCCCCATATCCAACAGTGTCCGCTGAACAGTGTGCTCCGATACTATTCTACTTGGCCCTGCATTGTATTGGGCTGTCAGCTGAGCCACTGTCTGGCTCCGGTTTTGCTTCACCATGCGGGATAGTCTCCGACGACCTTTTCTTTCATAGCGTGTGGACGTCCAACACCATGTCGTCTACTGCTGTTTCACCGTCATTCATCCACTTTGCATAAGTACTAACAACTGTAGATCGCGAACAACCCACGAGTCGTGCAGTTTCGGAAATACTTGTTCCGAGCCTTCGAGCCATTACAATTTGCCCTCTATCAAAGTCGCTTAGTTCCGCAGCCTTTCCCATCACACACAGAAGTAAGTGAAAGAATGATTCTCCAGACTCTCCAGCAGCAGTTAAATACCACTTCCACCTGATCACGCGCCTTCCACGTCATCCAGGCGAGTTTATTGCAAAATGTAGGGGTGGTCATAATGTTTTGGCTCTTGAGTGTATATTCTTCCATCAGTGCACCTCTAATAATGGCTGTTAAGGATAAAAAAAAATTAAAGGTAGGAAACAGGGCTTAACAACTGCAAGATTTCGATAGCATAGTGATAAGTTTAGCAGAACATGGATGCTTGTAATGGTTCGGAATCCACTTTAAACACTTTTTTTCACTTAGGTAGGAAACAGGGCTTAACAACTGCAAGATTTCGATAGCATAGTGATAAGTTTAGCAGAACATGGATGCTTGTAGTGGTTCGGAATCCACTTTAAACCATAGGTCCCGGTTTAACATGATCGTAGAGCGTTTCGGGTGTATTGCTACTCCGCATCCGTAGCTTATCTTCAAGCTACACGCACCTCCTGGGTAGTGCTAAGTGAGTAACGTCGATGCAGCGCTTGCCTTAAGGCATCAAAGACAATTGTCTTTTTGCCAGCTGCATTAGAAAAACATCGTATCGTTTAATTGCTTTTAACTTCCGTTTTACACAAAATCTTTGAACGTGTTGTACTCAAGGGAGTCAATTTTTCAATCTCAAATAAATTCCATCATTATGAATCTGACTTTATTCCTTTTAAATATTTCATGCATTCATGTTCGTTCCTTCATCCTAAGACTCTCGAAACGAAAAATGCCAAGAATTTTTTCGTCTTTCCTTAAATTAGATATTTTTTTCAGCTTATGATTTCGTTTTGAAAAGACGGGCTTATATATAAAACCTTACAGGTGATATACAGGGCACTGCTGCAAAATGGATTTATAATTTTATCAATAACAGGAATTATTACGCAAAACAGAGAGACTCTGATTCGATGAAATTATTTAATTTATTTTATTTTTATAAAACAGTCTCAGTGCTTTTTCCCCCATATCTGGGTGCGAAATATTTTCGACATCATCAGCATTCATACTGAAAGTTTATTATATTCAGACGATAAATTGACATAAAGCAGCATTAGAGCCATAAATGTTAAAACCACAAGTCAAGTCCAGTCGCGATAAAATTAAGAAAAACGCTGTTAAATTTAAAATTAGTAAATAAATGAAAAACTCTAATTGTTATATGGAGAATATTGGAGATTCTATTTTCAATTTTTTTTTTTTGTTAAAAATATATTTTTAATTCTCTATTATTAATATTTGAAAAGGTGAAATGAATAATATTACTATTATTGCTTTTACTTAATTGAAATTTAATATAAAATTTATATTCACTGTAGGCATTTGGGAAAATTTTAATTTATTTAAGTTTTATTACCTTTTATATGTTTAAAGAATTTATTTAATAAATATGCTTTGTATTAGAGGGTCACTTTGAACAATTTATTTATTTTTTTAACTTTAAAAAGTCAAACAATCTCAAAATATTTTTTGGAAGTTTATAAAACTGTTTAAATATGTGCATTTTTTTTTTTTTAATACGCAGATCCAAATAGTTTTTTTTTTCTTATTAAAAGAAATATTTTATTGGACATTGTAGAGCATTATTGCTGGCATAAGAAATAATGTTATATCCATTCTATAGTAAAGAATTAAACAATTTTTTTTTTTTTAACTAAATAAAAATTTAACTGGATTTGTTGACAACTAATTTCCTGACTGGTAGTTCTTAATTTTTAAATATAAGGCAGGAAAGTTGTTTAGTAGAATTTATTACTTACCTTAAATTGCATCCTTTTTTTATTTTATTATTTCATTAGATGCTGCAATGCCAAGATGTAGAGGGCATTTGACAAATGCCAGTGCCATTCTACCTACACTAATTTTATCAATAAAACAGAAGATCAACAGAGTACGACTAAAAATTGTCTCAAAATATTCACCGAAAAGTTAAATTGGTTTGACGCAGATAAGACATGCCAGAATGAATTTTCATTTTTGTTGCATAATAATACAGGAAACTTATTATTTCAGGAATTAAAAAATAAAAGTAAGTTGTTACTTTAGTTATTGAAATAATTGTTTTTGTGTAAGATGGATATTAAAGTGATGCTTTATTAGCTTTTCATATATTTCATAAATTAAAATTAACAATTTTATTCAAAAGAAAATACGATGAAAGTTCTAAAAACAATATCTAATGAGAGAGAAACTGCTATGGAGATATTGTTATAATACCTATTTAAAAATACTATACAAAAATCAATAGACATCATTTATATAACAAATTATTGATTTAACTTTTTCATTTAATTAAGGTAATATTACAAAAAATTAAATTTTAATATTTTTTTTATATACTTTTAAAAATATCAGTATACAAAATGTTTTATCATTTAGATGATAAATAAAATTTTAAATTGTTTTCAGTGATTCTTGAACTGAACTAATACAGATTTTTCTACAACTGCCTTTGTGAAATATTATCTGACTCAAATCAGAAGTATATATAATACTTCCCTACAAACCAAATTTCTAAAAAAAAATTTTTGTCATCTCCTTTCATTTTAAGCTATGTCAACATGTGCTACAAGCATTATTCATGAATGTTCTCCAAACTGGTATGTTTCAGTATGGATGAAAAACACAAATCTTACTAGAATATTTGTGAACTTTGCACCAAAAGATTTATGACCTTCCATAAGACAAATTAAGACTTACTGGTAAGGGAAGATAAGGGGAAAAGGTTTCAAGGTCATATTAAAATGTTCTGAAAAGAGATGCTGTGAACCATGTTAGTATCTCACATATTCAAATGTGGATGTGGTTTTGAATAATTCTGAAAGCTATTGTAAGCTTTTTTTCTTAGTGATATAAGAAATAATTTGCCAGTAAGCTTAGAATTGTATTAAAAATTCACCAAAACTGCTCATCTTATAATTATTTAAATTATGTATAGCTACTAAAAAAAGAACAAAAACTACTAAAGAACAAAATGACATTGACCAAAAGTAATTATCTTTTAATGTCAAAAACATAATCTTCATTTAAAAATAAAATTTCTAGCTCTACCTTAAAAAAAAAAACAAAAAATTATATTTCCTTTTTTGTCAAATTTAACTAAATTTTTTATTAATTTAATTAATTAATTATTTTTAATGAATTGTAGAAAACAAGTGCTTTTGCAGTCTATTTCTCTGCTTATTCTTTATTTAAAACAAACTTTGAATGATGATTTGAATCAAAAAATATTATTTTGTTTTATTGATACTCCTTATGTAATGAACAAAATATCTTGACATGATAAAAACATACAGAAGAAAAATTATAATCTGAAAATTGGAAGCAAAGCTACAAATCTATTCTACTGATGAACAAAAAAATTTCCTGTATGAAATTTGCAATTTTGAAGGAATTATTAGTCCTTTTAATAATGCTTGCAATTTTATGTAGTAATGGAGAGTGTGAGTTTTCTTTGTTAAAAAGTTAATTAATAGAACTTGGTTTCTGTCATCAATCTTAAATAAAATTTGAAAAAATTATTGATTGCTCAGTGTAAAGAAGATCTTATTGTGAAGCTGAATACTCCAAGTAGTTATTATTAAAATAGAAAAAAATCACTTCTTTGCAGAAATAATATTATCAGTAATTATTTCCATCGAGCATTCAATTTCGTTTTACAATTATTAGAAAAATTCTTAGATGTAAAGAAAAAAAAAATTATGTTAAGATAAAATTTGTTGCATTTATAAGAGTATTTAAGAGCCACTATGCCCTGAATGTAGAAAATATTTTCATTTATTTTTTTACCATTAGTACTCACTAATTATAAATAACATTATTATTATTTTTTGTTATTTATCTAATTTTATGGCTGAAAATAAAAATTAATTTATTATTGATATAAAATAAATAAAATATAATGTAAACTATTTTTTTTTCTTTTCATTTAATAAAGAAATTACAAACAGAATTTTTTTCTTTACTGAGTTCATGTCCTTACTCTATAAATTTTCTTATTTAAATGAACTCATGATTTCATTAGTTATGTTATTTTTAAAATTATGTAATTTTTAGATATAAAGCTTGTCTGGACAGGAATCAGAAAAATATCAGAATTTTATGTCACTCAATCAGATAAGCCAAGTCTGTACAAGTAAGTTTATTTAGCTCTTTTATTAATTTTTTTATTAGTTGAAAAAAGAGAAATATCTTAAATTTATGAAAAACTAAAAATATCACTTAGAACTTAAGAATTAACTTATGGTTTAATCATTCCTCATTCATCTGTTCTCACCTAAATTACCATTTGTATTTTCACCATAAAAATGATAAATTAACAACACTTTTATATTTCGTTGAAAGCTCCAGAAATTAGCTTATACAAATAATATATTCAACTTAATAACTAACGAACTTAAGCTCTTGTTTAAGTAATTCTCTTGGATATCTGTGGACTATTTCTAAGATTTCTAGGTCATAGAGATGAGAAGGAAAATTTTATTGGGATGCTTCTCAGCATTTTGGTGGTGGCTAGCACTCAGTACCACAGGTTTCGGGTTCGAGTCCTGCCTGTGCCATGGATGCTTGTAGTCATTCGAATCCACTTTAAATCATAGTTATCTGTCTAATATGATAGTAGAGCGTTGTGGGGGTAGTGTTACTTGTGTCCATAGCATATCTTCAAGCTACATGTGTCCTCTGCTAAATATATAACAGCCTTGCAGCCCTTGGAATAAAAATGATATTTGTCTCTGTATTGCCAGCTGCAATAGGGGAAAAAAAAAGCATTTCAGTGGGGTATTTTGGATGATTAAACAAGAGTTCATTGTATTCATCATTTTATGCATCAAAAGCTGTAAATGTAATTAAACAGATTAATTAACAGATTAAACAGTTTATCCGTATTTAAACAGAATTAAATTTAAAATGCTTTTTCTCCTATTTTATTTTAGAGAATCAAACAGAGAATTGAGTAAAAGATGGGCTCCAGATGAACCAGTTCACGATTGTGTTGCTTTAGACATTGTTTCTGACTATCTAGTCACTCTTCCATGTAATACTGAGCTTGAGTTCATATGCCAAAATAATGGATTTCCTATTTATCCTGTGACAGAAAGTAAGTGTTAATAGTTGTTGTATTAGAAGGATTTAAAATTTTTTTTTTAAACAATCTTGTTCCTTTTGTTTTGATAGTTCGATTTTCAGCTTTAATTCTGTTGGTCAGAAAGCTTCTTAATTAGTTTGAACAGGAACTTTATTGGATCCTATGTTTTGGGGTTGTTGCTTCTAAATAAATGATTCTCCACTCAAACATAACTAGAGTGCATTACAGGATGGCTGTTACATGACGATCTCTCTGTGGGTCATGTTGGATAATTCTAAATCTGCTGAATATCATAGTTATTAATAATTTATTGATAATAATAGTTATTAAATGAATATATTTTATATAATAGTTATTAAATGAATATATTTTATAATTTCAAAAGAATGTTCAGTGTAGTCAAAAGTTCTACACAAAATAGCGTAAATGTACATTTCTTTTAAAAGGAGACATAACCAAATTACTAGGTGTAAAAATCCTGGTTTAAAAACAATAATTTTGTAACTAAGAAAAAGTATAAGGTTCTGCATACTGTTAAAATCTAAAAATCTTTTAATTGTCATGGTTTGTAAAATAATTTTTGGCTATATAGCTAAGAAATAATTTAAATTTCATATCAGAAAACTTTGATAAACTGAACATTTTACATAGTATCTGTTTTTAAAAAGAAACTATGAACATTAAGAATTTATTGTGTAAAGGATTTTTCATTAACATGTGTTTTATGAAACTGTGTTTTTCTATCATACGTAAAAGAAACTATCATTTCAGAAACTTTTCAAATCTCACTTTTTTACTCTTTATTGCCCTCATTTCACCTCTATTTTTCTCTTTTACTTACTAAACAATTTTAAACTGAAATCAATTATTTTCATTTTTTAAAAAATTAAACCAAAAGTGACAGTTATGGTTTTTATTTAAACAATTTAAAGTGATGTAAATAGATTAAGGTTTTTTAGAGTTGACTAAAAAGTTGCTTGATATAAAAAACTTTATAATGAAGCATTTTTAATCACTGATTATTAAAATAATGAAAAAATAAAATACTCATGTGGGTACTATTCAAAAGTTGATAATGAATATAAACAGTCTTTGAAAAATTACATCATTCTCTTTCTTTATCACAGCTTTAGCATCATTCACTGAAGTGTCTCAGTTAAATAAAAACCATAAGGCTTTGTTTGCAAAACAAGCTGAAAGAATAGCTACTTTGTATTTTTAAGTTACGTCATCTTTAATCTTTCTTATTATTTCACTCTGAAATAATCCAAATAATGTGCCATCCTTTCAGCATTGATCTGTCCTGAAGAATGGTTATTCTTCTACCAGCTTCCTGTGAGCAGAAAAAAATGCATTAGACCATTCATAAGAAGTAAAAATATTGATGATGCTGAAGAAACTTGTTTAAAAAGTGGAAGTAATATAGCAGATCTTCAAGATTATTTTTTCCTTGCATATATACATGAGTACCTTGAATATAGCAGGTAAAAAAAATTTACGTTTATCTTGTTGTATATCTACTATATCCGGTGGTTAATAGCAACTGCCTGTAGGCAGTAATCACAGTTTAAATTGGAAACATTTTCATAGATTTTCTTGGGCAGAATCAGATTATTGTTTGATGTTTTTTGTAGGATGGATGATGACCAAGTTGTATGTTTTAAAAACTTATTTGTTATTTGTAAATAATGTTTACTCAGATGTCATTCAGATCTTGATTATCTTATATATTCATTGAATATTTTATAAATAAAATTGTAAAAAACGAAAAAAGAAATCCAACAATTTTTGCATGCAAATAAAAAAATGTTGTGTTGCTGTTACAGATACAAACAACATAACTGTGCTATTTTATTACATTCAAATTTTATTGAAAGCTGAAATAAAGAAATCGCATACTCTTTATATATATATATATATATATATATATATATATATATATATATATATATATATATACATATATATATATCAAATGGAGTTTTTTTTTTTTTTTTAGCTGATAGAACTCTCATGAGCTCTAATATCCAGAGTGTGGGTAAACCTTGATTATGCTACAAGGGTTTAAATTTGTGTGTTAAGAAATTTATAATATAACAGGTTTTATATATAAAAGCAATGCCTGAGGGTTGACAAGAGACAACAGGCAAGGGTCCCTTTATATAAACATATTGTAATGTATAATATAAATTCATTTCTATGTTATAATTTTCATTTTAAATTGATGCATATTAAAGGATTTGATTGATATTGATCCATTCAATAACAAAAGATTGCCATTTCTTACTAAAAGAAATAATATTTAATATTAGAGGATGCATTTTAAGCATTGTTTACAAACATGCAGTTCTAGAGAGTAACTGTTATTTTATATGTTTTATGTATCTTTTAATATTTTAATTTTGCATGCAATATAGTAATGTATAATTTTTATTTTTATAGATTTTGGATTACCTGAAAAGAAAATGAGACTTGTGTGACTAAGAAAATTCAATCAGTTTTTGGCAATTCATTGAGAGATAATATAAAATTGTTTTGTACAGATACTTTTTTATTTGTGAACAGGATTCTAAAAATCTTTGTAAGAGTTTTAAATAAATATTTAAAAAAAAAAATTTTTAATTTATACTTTCTAAAAATATTTTTAAAAAAGCCCAATTTGAAGTTAAATATTGTTAAGTATACTGCCTTCTTATTTATAAAATTTATAATTTTTTTATTTATAAATGAAAGCTATTGATTATGAATAATTTTGATGAACAAATAACTTAGAACTAATAACAGTAGTTAAATAGCTTAGCTTAGCCAAAGCTTAGGAAAATATTATCTTTATGCTGAGATTGTCATAAATCAAATGTAAAAAAAAGCAACTAAGCCATTTGAGAAATAAAAAAATAATTGAAAGTTGAAAAATTGTTTTATTATACAAATTTTAATTGAATATCAATTAAAATTTAAAAGATTTGTATCTATACTAAAAGTATAATTTAAATATGAATCAGTTCATGTTAAATACATCTTAAATGTATTTATGGATATTTTTCTGCAATTTTATTATATTATAAATTGTATTAATGAAAATGAAAATATCAAAATACAATTTTGATATTTTCAAAACTTGGTTGGTATGAAAAATTTCATTTTTAATGAAAATTTTAAGCATTAATAATTATTATTCATTACATTAAATCCAAATATATATGCTAATATATGTTGTTATTTTTTTCTTTTAAAAGCTCTTACCGTAAAAGTTTTACCAGAACTTTTAAATTCATTTACAACTAAAGATACTGGTGGAAATCTTTTAACATGTGATGTGTCTTTGGATGGAAAAAATATCAATAGAATTGAAAACCAATTGCATTATATGTGGTTTAAAAATGGGATCCCTGTTTCTGTAAATAATCATCTTTCAAATTGGTTATTATAATGATCCTACCAAAATATCATCATCTCCTATTATATTGCAAGGTTCTTATCACTGTGAGTAGTCATGGTTGAAGGATTGCAAAATGTGTTTATATCTCCAAAAGTGAATTACTTTTATTCAGGTATGTCACCATTATCCATTTATTTAAAAATTTTTGATTGATAAATTTTTCCTATTATACATATCATTAAACTGGTCACCTTCATGCTGTACTATAAAAAGTAGCTTAAAAATAAAATCTTGTTGAATCATCACCCTTAACAGCCAAATAGGAGGATGGCAATTTAACAAAAGTCAAAAGTATGTTATTTTTAATTGAAAAAAACTTTGTGTTGAAAGCATTGTATGGTAGCCTCTCTAATCCTGCACTTTCAGAACCATGCTTGTGCCGGGCTAGCGATTTTGCCAGATTATTAAACGTCAATATAGTTTTAAAAGTCTAGAATAAAAATTTTAATAATGTATACATATTTATTGTGCATATGCACAATGTGAACCTGTATAGATGATATAAGTATCTGACAAATCTGAACACATTGGATTGCCATCTAATGGTCGTAGTCAACAAATGCCCAAAGCCATACGAAAGCAAGGTTCGATTGATGCTTTCGATTATAAAATGTGCCAAACAATCGAATGCCAGATTACAGAGAGGTTATTGTACTTAAAATATGCTGATTCATCTTGTTCCTACTTTTTGTGTTTGGCTTTCTTGAACGGCATATATAGTGCACTAATTCTAACCATAGTTAATAAGTAAAACAGTTAGTAAATGTACCATTTATGCTTTTAAAGACTATAATAATTAAGTTGTACTAGATTTAATAACTAAAATTGAAATATTGTATAAAAGTGAAAATAAGAAATTGTACATAGATATTTTTAAAGAAATAAATGTCATTATTTCTTATATATTTTTTACAAAAATAAAAGAAATGTAAGCTCGTACTGATATTGTCCTTTATTTCTTCATATTAGGTTGTATTGAAGCAACTTCTATTCTGAAAAATGTTCAAGATATTTATTTAATATTATACATATTTTTATTTCTTCTTTTGCTTCAAACCCCTTATTTAGTTCTTGAAAAAGTGCATTCTTATGCATGTCTTAAGATGTGAGAAATAAAGCATGATAGAAATACAAGAAATATTTGTTTTAATTTTTATAAAAATTATTAAAGGGACATTATTTCTTTAAAATGCCTCTATTATATGAAATTATAGAATCCTACAAACACGGTTAATATTTTTAAATGCACTTCTATAAAATAAGCTTTTAAATTGTGAAAAAATATTATTTAGTATAAAATTTTTTTAGTGTAAAACAGTTACCAGAACTGAGAAAAAACATTACAAACAATCTTTCATAATATTGCTGTCATACAAGTTTTTATTGTTATAAATCTGTGCAATTAAAGGTCATGATAATGGTTTTTAAGCATAAGCACTATTTTATCCAATATTTTTCATTAAAATGTTTTTGATTTGCTCAGAGAACTTAAAAAATTTAAATTCCCTTTGTGAAGTTTTAAATCTTTTTTAATGAGCTCTGTCACAATTTTCTTTTCATTACATATTTCTTACACAGACTAAAAATTGATTTTCTTATAGAATTTTAAATATTTCCTTTTATGTGATTTAGTTTTAAAATGGAAATATTAAAAGATGTTTCATAGTCTAAAATTAACATTTTTTTTATTTTTAAAAAAGTTAAATGGGAATAATGTGAGGTTAAAAGTAATGTGAAATTTTAATTTATAATGCTTTTTTTTTATTGGTTATTATTTTAATATATTTATCATAGTTTAAAAGTATTATTTTTACGTAATAACTTTTAAAATGCAACTATTGTTTTGTTATTTACTTATTTATTTATTTTTTTGTGATGTGCTCTCAGGAATTTACATAACTGTAAAGAACATAACTACTTTTTAGGAACATAACTATAATTCAGCTACAAATTATGTAAAGAATTGGCAAGTGGCCAAACCAAATGGATTCATACAATGCAGCATTATAGGAGAGAAAGATAATTTTAAGGGAGTTTTAATTACAATAAAAATAATTTTAATCCTTAATAATCAAAAATTTAAATTACATGATCTGAAAATAAAAATTAAGTGAAAAAAATTCCACAAAATCTACTAAATTTTTTTCCTTCAAAACTGCTTTGTGCTGCTTGTATATGTGACACTCCTAACAAGTAATTAATTCATCCAGTTCCACTTTTAAAACAGATGTTAACCCTTTCACACAAACGATGGTCAAGCTATATCATATTAAACACTTGTTAAAGTTGTTCGCAGTGTACTGTGCTTTTTGGTGAATCAATGTATTGTGTACATTTTCAATATATTAAAAGCTAATTGCTAATTAGTATTTTTTAATTAGATCTTTTTCAACTGATTTAATTCATCTCAAAATTATACAATAGAATAAAAAATATAAGTAAGTATTATTAATGGAATAAAATTATATGAGGAGATATATATAAATTTTCAGTTTAACTCTCAATGATCAGTGATTCTGTAATTGACAAACACAACATCATATTTAAGTATGGAAAATTTCTCATGCTTTTCATATATATATATATTTTTTAAGATATATTCATATACAGATTAATGTTATATCATTTATTATATAGTTTGAATTATTAATAATAATTTTTTTATGATTCAACAGATATATCAACTTACATTTTCACCTTAAATGGAGAAGCAAAGCAATTAAAATATCAATATTTTTTTAAAGATTGGTTCTCAAAGTTTCAAAACCAAATTAAATGGAGCTATGGGTTCATTTAAGGATCTTAAGCAGTTTTTTTCCAAACATAACTTGGGATTTTCAAAAAGCAAGGTGAGATTTGATCTTTTTTTTTTTTTTTTTTTTTTTTTTTTGTATTCTTTATTGATGTATATTGTAACTGATATAGATTAATTTTTTTCTTTATAAGAAAATATTTTTTAATGTAAGTATATATTATACTAGAAGACCCGTACGCGTTGCTGTGGCTTTCTTATTTCGTTCAATTATTAGATACTATAATTGGTATTGTTAAGGAAGTAATTGATAAGAATGATGAAAAGATCAAATTAAGCTTCAGCGAATAGAAAATGTTTAATTTTATTAATTTAATGAATGAGGTAGATAATGTTGATTTTTAACACTGTTTTTATAATTATTTTACCTAATTTAATTTTTAATAATCATTACTTTCATTTAACTAAGAACTAAGCTTGATGAACACTATTTCTTGTTAATCTGTCTTTTGTTAAAATAAATAAATTCTATTGTTTTCAATACGTGAGTATGCAACATACAGCTGCCCATGGGAGAAACACGGATTCTCCAGAAGTCCAAGCCACAAATAGCCGTTGTCTGCCCTTGCGACTTATTTATTGTCATCGCAAAAAGCCAAACGTATCGAAAATTGTAGACTTTTTGAAAGGTACTGTAGATTCTGATGGTATCATAGGTAGGTGCAGGACGACTTCGCCTAAACTTTCAGTCAATATCGTTGCTTCAAGTACGTTTCCGGTAATTCTTCTGGTGACAAATCGTGTACCGTTGCATAATTTTGGTGGATTTAAGTTACGTAATAGAATGATCGGTGAACCAATTTTCAGACGAAGATTGTGTGACGGCATTCCTGGTATATCCAGAGAATTTAAAAATTCAATCAGAAAATTGACGATCTGGTTTTCATCCGCAATGGTGTCGATTGACTTAAAGTCATCAAATTTTTTTGTTGTTGTTGTTTGTTCAACGCAGCTGGCAGCCACTCAGACAATTGCCTTTAATGCCTTAAGGCAGAAGCGCTTCTAAACGTTACTCGCTTAGCACTACCCAGCGGTGCATGCAACGTGAAGACAACCACGGACGCGGGTAATATGCCCCCACCAGACGATCCTGTTAGACCGGACCTACTGTTTAAAGTGGATTCCGAACCACTACAAACATTCATGGCACCGCCGGGGCTCGAACCCGAAACCTGTGGTACCGAGCGCGCTGTTAGCCACTCGGCCATTCAGCCCCTAAAAGTCAATAGATTGCCTGGCAATAAATTTTGTATTTGACAGTTAATTTCATCAACATCAACATTTTTTTGCTGCCAAAATTGCACGATTACTGAGCCAATTATGGTCTAAGTGATTATTAAGAATATCCGAAATACACTCTCAATTAATTCATTTTTTGAATGAACAACAGAGCAGAAATTGTCTGGCAATTGGATGCATTGCATATTTTGATGTAGTCTGATTGTACCGTTTCCAGTAAGTACTGATTTTGAAAATACTTGTTCCAATGGATCATTACGTAATTGTACTCGCATATTTATGGTCAATCGAAGTGTTTGAACATTTTCCATAAAAATGATTGTTTCAAACATGCGTTAATCTCATCAGCTAACGTAGAGCCAGGAATGACAGGTAATGTGGCCAAAATTGATACTGTTACAAAAACATGACAACTCAAAATCAAATCAATATTTTGAAATTTCTAAGTTTGTATTTGTTTATACTAGCATTTACAGAGAGAATAGACCCCCTGGTATTTATATCTTTATTATTTATTATTTTGTGCTAGTTTAAATACTGTCGACAAAAATTCTTTCAAAATTTGCATGTAACTCCAAGCTTAACATTTAAAATAAAATATATTTATGTAGCTATAATCATTTCAGAGGTTTATTACCTGTAAACATTTATGAAAAACATAAATACATAGTTTTGTAGCATTTGGATCAAAATTACTTGTGTTATGGTGTTGCACATGAAAAAACAAAAGCATAAAAATTCATTCTGAGAAAAAGCTAAAAACAACTTTAATTAGAGATATTAATTTTAAAAATGCTGTAAATATATTAAAATGCCATTTAATTATCAAGTTCATAGTCTTATTTATTAAAAAATATAGTTTTATTTTCCCCAAAGCTCTAAATATTTTCTGAGCTTTGTTTTGAAAAAGATTAAAATTTACTCGACAAAATTTTTTTTACAACTTCCTCCCTATTTGCAAAGGCTTTTTAATATGAAATGACCTGAATTTAAAATATC